>VRLP01005504.1:17500-36298 GCA_009660295.1 Lophius piscatorius | reverse complement strand
TGTGTGTGTGTGTGTGTGTGTGTGTGTGTGTGTGTGTGTGTGTGTGTGTGTGTGTGTGTGTGTGTGTGTGTGTGTGTGTGTGTGTGTGTGTGTGTGTGTGCGCTGGTCCGATTCAGTCGATAGTCGGTTCTTATGAATCTTCCTCGTTTATATCATATTTTACTCACTAGAGTAGAGAAACTCACTGCAGTCACCAAATAAAACACTTTAAAACACTTTAAAGACTTAATCTTGTAATTAGGAGACAATGAAGTTACATTTGTGTGAACCCTGAGAAAACTATTTATAATCTAAAACTCTGGTTATAATAGAAACATTTATCGCTTCTCAATCCGTGACGCCGGTACCTTCAAACAGGTTCATCCGGATTTCCAACAGTTTCCTTACGAATATTAATAACAATAATACATTTAGTTTATAACGTACTTTACGTTTGGATCAAATCTCAAAGTGTTAGAAAGTAAAGGCAGATAAAAGCATCAATAAAAAATATAATAATATAATATAATATAAAAAACTAGGGGGAATCGGGTTCGGGACATAAACTCACATTTAATTTTAAGGGAGTTCAATCATGGAGGCTTGTACAACGCAGGGGATTGGGTTGTTTTTACTCAGTATGGTTGTTTTCTTTATGGCGGACTTTCATCTCTCCTCATCGATGATTCTCTCAGCGTCTTTTCTCTTCTGTCCGATCGGCTGCAGCGATAAGAGTCTGATTAGCTCTCATGAATGCGCTGCACTCTCTCTCTCTCTCGCTCTCTCTCTCTCGCTCTCTCTCTCTCGCCCTTCACCACCATGCAATATGCAAAAAGAAATCGATAAAACTCTGCATGTGGTTCTGTGTGAGTTGACCTGAAAGTTAAACCTGGTAAGGAAACATTTGAAAACATTATTCATAGACCATTTTTTGAAAGGTCGGCGGCGCTGGATGTGGAGCAGGTTGGGTTTCCAGTGAATTGGATTAGGACATGATGCCAAGACAACCACAGACACAATACAAAGATTCTCTTCAACTGGGAGAAAAGATAAAACCTCTGAGAGATGATGAACGCCTCCACATTCCTTCTGCGCTGAATTCAAACCTTTTCTATTCGCGGGTCAAAGATCACAGAGCCCGTCTCTGCGGCGTTTACCAACACGTCCTCCTCCCGCCATGCTTTCTCACCTTTCACACTTCAAGGTTCCCGTCTGCATTGTGCAACATGCAAAGCTGCTCCAACCGCGGCGCTAACGCAGTGACGCTTCTTACTACGATTAGAGTTGCAGATTTAAAAAAAAAAAAATTTTTTTGCTTAGAACTGAGATCAGAATTTTCCCCACAACTTCTGCCTTTGTTCCGGACATGTGCTGTCCGTGTTTGACCCGGACTGATGCATGCATCTGTCCGTGTTTGACCCGGACTGATGCATGCATCTGTCCGTGTTTGACCCGGACTGATGCATGCATCTGTCCGTGTTTGACCCGGACTGATGCATGCATGTGGGCACTAAAGGGTTACGTCTGGGCAGCTCTACTGCACATCTCCATGCAGCTACACCAGAGAGATGAGTAACCTTCATCAAGGTTCATGACTTTCCGATTGATAAGAAACAACTGCTCCTGTTTCTCGCTGCGCTACGTGGTGTTAGCGCTCTGGTTAGCGGGTCGGGCTGAACCGACTGGGCTCAACCCACACAAGTGACCCAAACTCTTTGAATGGTATGAAAAGTTCATCATACGGCTCTATCTCTGATCTCTTGTTACTCATCAATAATCGACTGTTAGCTTCTTTTAGATGGTTTAATGCTAATTTCAATCCATTTAGAGATGCTAACGTAGCGATACCGCGTCCTGTTTGACATTAAACCCGCTAACGTCCTGCCCAACTGTTTGGTTTTGAATCACTATTTCATTCAATTAGTAACGGGCCAAGGACAGAGCCCTGAGGGACACCACAGTTCCAATAAACCACCAAGGAGGAATTAAACATGGCTACTGAGAAAGTCCTATTTAATACGTAATGGACTTTTTTAGGGGCAGATTAAAGCATTTGAGGACTTACTAAACAGAATTATTTAACTGGATACAATCAAATGTTTCTGTAAAAACTTGCTCGAAATTTATCTAAATGATTTATTTGCATATAAATGTGAAAATAGATAACATTTCTGTCGGGTTTTTTTCTTGGTTGCGACACATTTTGAACAATTCAGACTTGATTGCGCTGTCGAAATTTTGTGTGGTGGTGGTGGCGGCGGCCGATGACCCTGTTGAGGCAGATGATCAGGTTTTTAAATGGAAATTGCAAAGAATCATGGATTCCAACCCCCAAAATATAAATTTCCTTTTCTTTTCTTTTTTTTTTTAACGTGAGAAATCCATTATTCACTGAGAAATTAACGAACAAATATCTTTCTATGTTAAAGTTTATTTTTTTTGTCTTTTGTTGAGTGTAAAAATGTTTTGTGGGCTGCGAGAAGGAGAAGAGGAAGTGGAGCAAATTTGCTCACTGCTTGTTTTTTGATGATGTGAAACAATGGAATAAAATAAAGTAAAACAAATAACGCTGAGTAAACAAACCGCGTGAACAAAAACGTTTGTTTAGTGTCTCAGAAAACTTTAGCAGAGTTCTAACTGTAAGACTTCCTGTTTGGTAAAACTCAGAGTCCAACATGTGAGTGTGTGTGTGTGTGTTTGTGTACGTGTGTGTGTGTGTGTGTGTGTGTGTGTGTGTGTGTGTGTGTGTGTGTGTGTGTGTGTGTGTGTGTGTGTGTGTGTGTGTGTGTGTGTGTGTGTTTGTCGCTGAGTAGCGCGGGAGCTGAATGACGGCGGGGGGCGGGGCTAGAAGCCGCGTTAATGTAGCTGTCGGCTCTCGACATCTGCACAGCCTCAGAGAATCCAGCCGGCAGCTGCGGTCGCCCCGACGCGGCCTTTGGGCAGTTGTGTATTTTTTTTTTCTTTTTTTCCGCCTTGTTGTTCTTATTTCTCAACAAATTTTTTAAAGTGTTTTTCGGTGAAATTGAATAGATGAGTAGGACGCGGCGACGGCGGCGTGGACCGCAGGGTGGACGGAAAAATCAAAAAATAGTCGCAAACCTGCATTCTCACATGAAACACAGCTGGGGTGTGTCGAAGCCCACAACACCGCTAATGTGATGTTTGACTGCCAAACAATACACACACACACACGCACGCACGCACACACACGCACGCACACACACACGCACGCACGCACACACACACACACGCACACACACGCACGCACGCACGCACACACACACACACGCGCACATACACACGCACACACACGCACACACACACGCGCACATACACACGCAGACACACACACGCACGCACACACACACGCACACACACACGCGCACATACACACACGCACGCACACACACACGCGCACACACACACGCGCACATACACACGCGCACATACGCACGCACACACACACACACATACACACACACACACACATAGCACACGCGCACACACACACATCTCTCTGAGGAAGGATCGTATCATCCCCCCTGCTTTTCCACCTTTTATACATAATTTCCAAACAGTCTATAATTACGGCCCAGTTGACCTCACACAGGCTCCGCCTCCGCTCACACAGCGCCGACATCGATTCACGACTTCCCTCAGCCGGGTCGCCTCGGCGCGGAAGATAGTGACCGCTGTGATGGATGACTTTCCAGGCCGCTGGTCATCATCGGTTTGACACCGAGGAACCCCCATTTCCTGCTTCACTCTGACCCCTTCCTGCCCCCATCAGCCCTGGGACGGGTCCAGGCGTTCAGTCACATGGATGGGGGGGGGTTCTGGTCACAGCTCCCACTGCAGATTAATGTGTGTAAACACTCCAGGAATTGTCGTGTTCCTGCTGAGTAAATATGAGGAGTCGTAATAATAACAGGTTTTAACGACTTTACGGCGCAGAGATGAAGCGGCGAATAATAGAGACGAAAATTAATGACGAGGTCACGGAAGACGGACGGCGGGAGACGCTGCAGGACGTCCTCGCGTTTCCTCGGCGTACGAGCAAAGAATCCAGAGCGCCGTGAAAAAGTATTGGACCCCCCCCCCTCCTCTTCTTCGTCTTCTTCTTCTTCATTTTTTACATTTGACTGAGTTAAAACAAAAAGGAACTTTGAAATGTTTGTTTTATTTATTAAGGCCAAAAGGGTCATCGAAAAAAAAATGCCAGCGTGAAAAATTATTCACACCCCTGAATGTAACATCTAGATGTTCCACCTTCAGCAGAAACGACTGGAGGTCCGTCTCTGACTGCGGGGGAATTTTGACCCACTCTTCTTTCAAGATCGTCTTCAGTGCAGAAACATTCTCAGGTCCTACCACAGCGTCTCACTCGGGTTCAGGTCCAGCTTCAGAATTTTCTGCTTGAGACCAGAACTCATGTTTCCCTCCATGATGGCGAATGTTCTGGTCCTGAAGCTGCAGATCATCTCCTCAACATTCCACGTCCACCTCCATGGTGGACCGTAGGTCTGATGTTCTTCTGGTGGAACGCTGTGTTTGGTTTCCACCAGATGGAACTGGACCCCCGTCTTCAAACGGGTCAACTTTTACACTCATCAGTCCAGAGAAGATTCTCCCAGAACCTCTGAGGGTCATCAAGGTGTGTTGTGGGTAAATTCAGACCTTCATGTTCTTCTGGGTCTGCAGTGGTTATCTCCTCACCACTCTCCCAGTATCTTTGGAATCGTGGATCCATGACCTCCGACCTTTATTGAGGTTCTTTGGATCTTCTGCGATCTCCTGAATGGACCTTCCTCGTATTCCTTGGAGGAATTCTGGAAGGTGACCCACTTCAATGAAGGTTCACGATAGTTCTTAGTCTTCTCCATGTGTAGATAATGTGGATCTTTGGAGTCCAAGAACCTCAGAAGCAGCAGAGGAACCCTTCACAGAACCGACTTTGGGAATTTCCTTTGATTTGGACATAGTGTGCTACTGGTGAGACATATGGGGGAACTTCCTGCTTTCGAGAACGATCCGTTGAAGGGTTGATTAAGTTTCTGAGGGTGCTAATACTTTCTCACACAGGCCCGGTCGGTACCGGAGAACATTAATCGGATCAACAAATTGCCTTTGTTTGAAGATCTAAAAATAGGGTAAACCAGAGGGGGTCCAATACCTTTTCACAGTGTTGCAGGGGGAACCGCTCAGACGGGCGATGCGGCAGAACTTTCTTGAGAGCGAGAAAAGAAAAAATCCAATTGCCCTGCAGTAATCTGCGGTAGAACGGTGCCGTCTGACCCGATGGGTGTCAAAAGATTAAAATGTAACTGGAAGTTGTCAAATATTTCTCTTGGATTGGTTCTGGTGGCTCCAGAGATCTCAGAACCACAACAGCGGTGTGGCGGCTGTTATCAACAGCCCTGTTATTACTCCAGCCCAACACTCCGCTCCTATTTCTCTGCTTTCTGAGGGCAGACAAGAAAAACACCGGCAGAAGAAAAGTTCTGATATTCATTTCAATTAAGACTCACGATCGCTGTAATCTATCAAAGTCACCGCGGGTTTCCTCCCCGACACCAAACCCCAGCTCCAGGAGTGTCCTCAGCATGAACCCAGAACCAGGGAGTTCTCTGTGTGAACCTGGACTGTGTCTCTGTGTGAACCTGGACTGTTTCTCTGTATTAACCTGGACTGTTTCTCTGTATGAACCTGGACAGTTTCACTGTATGAACCTGGACTGTTTCACTGTGTGAACCTGGACTGTTTCACTGTATGAACCTGGACTGTTTCACTCTGTGAATCCTGACAGCATTGAAGTAATCACAATAGAGGTAGAATATCATTTAGAGTTTGGGCCAGATTGGACCAGAAACTATGGAGCTATAGCAACTTCCAAGTAAATGTAGAGATTTTTCCGGGTATATAATATGATGGCTTTGATGTCTTTGACACATGATTTGATGTCTTTGGCATGCTTGAAACATATAACTTGATGGCTTTGATGTCGTTTTAATGCGACATGATGGCTGTGATGTCTTTGAAATGTGACTGGATGGCTTTGATTGTACTTGAAATGTAACTTGGTGGCTTTGATGTCACGTTAATGCAATGTGATGGCCTTGCTGTATTTGGAATGTGACCTCATGGCTTTGATGTCATTCAAATGTGACTCGGGGGCTTTGATGTCATTGAGATGTGACTCAATGGCGTCGGAATGTGACTCGGGGGCTTTGATGTCATTGAAATGTGACTCAATGGCGTCAGAATGTGACTTGGTGGCTTTGATGTTGTTGAAATGTAACTGCATGTCTTTGATGTCTTTGTGACAGAAGCAGCGATGTCTTTGAACCTGGTCTGTTTCTCCGTATGAATAGTAGCAGTAGAAATATTAGCAGTATTGCAGTTTTTTCCTGAGGAGTTGCCAAAGTTACAGATGAAGGTCATTGTGTGAATTTCCATTCTTATGACATTTTTACATTATTTTCTTTTTGGTGTAAAAAGTGTTTTGCGAGTTCTTTTTCTAAATGGATGGCAGAGAAATCAAACTGTTACTTTATATATACTTTTATATAAATACTGTTAAAGCTGTGGGAACAGATTTACAGTAAAACCATCCGATGGAACCGAGAAGAATAAGTTTCCTGTAGATTAAAAAAAAGCAATTATAGTTTAAAAAACAGGAATTTATCGTTCTGGATCTCCTCCCATCATCTACATAGCGGAGGAGAGAAAAAAAAGAAAATCCTGAGAGCCATCATTTTTCCTCCGGTCCGGCGCTCCACTCAGTGCGAGACGTGTAATTTGTGTACACGGCCTCCGGTGTTGTTTTAGGCCGCGCTCCAAAGCCACTCGAAAAAAGGTACGAGGTTTTGGCGAGAAGAATAAACAGCCACCTCATTTCATTCTCCCACGTCTCCATCAGGTCGCCTCTGCTCCTCTCCACCCTGCCGGCTCCACCATTCCACAGCGGAGCACACATCAAACGCAGAGCTGTGGGGAAAATCAAGAGGCCGGAGACGGAGGGACGGGCGGAGTGGCTAAAAAAGGTTGGAGTCAGATCCCAGACTAGCTCAAACGGACCGCGACACAGAAATACCCAGACAGACTATCTCAGATAGAAAACGGCTCTTACCTCCGCCGGCGAGGTCATGTTGTTCCTGGCGGAGGTTTGTTTGTCCGCCTGTTAGCAGGGTCGCTCAGAGAGTCGAAGGCGGAGCTTCATGTGGATTTTGGCGGTGATCTGGATCATCGCCCGGATCCATTTCTAACGCGTTTTTTACTGCTGAGTCACGTGTCACAGAGTATCGGGTTTTTGTTTTCAACTTTGTCGATGATGCAAACAACTCTTCGACTAAACTTGATGTGTGTTTAGTACGATGTTTTAAGGAAAAACATGTCGTACTTCTTCTATTTCTGCTATTATTTCTAACGTTAGCGAATCTCCGCTCTCAATTCCTGCTAGCTTTTTTCAGCTACCACCGCTAAACTTGCTAATGACATCTAACTTCCGCTCATACTGCTAATGCTAGCTATTTTTTAACACTCATTGCAAATACGGGGCCATTTCAGCTATCAAGGCTAAAGCTACCTAATTCCTGATATCAATGCTAATACAGGGATTGTTTAATACTTTATTCGTAGCAATGATATCTGCAATTAGCTATTGATAGCTGATTTAATGTAATATTGAAAATGATAGCTAATTTAGGCTAACATGGCTAATGTTGCCAATAGTAATGACTGCTTATTTCAGCTAATTGCAGATATCGGAGCTAAATTGAGTTTATTTAATTTAACATAGCTAAAGGTGGCTAATTTCATCAATGGATGCTAAGGGAAGCTCATTTCAGCTGTGATAGCTAATGCTAGCAAATTTTATCAATGATTGCAAATAATATATTACTGCAAATGTTAGCAAATTTCAACTATCATAGACAAATGCTAGCTCAGTGCACTGAATTGTAACAGTCAAAGCTAATGCTAGTTATGTAAAGGAATAATTGCTAACAGCTAATGTCGAAGTTAGCTCATATCAGCTATTATCGCCAAAAGTAGCTAAATTTAGCTATTACTGCTAACCGTAGCTCGTTTCGTTCCGCCTCCGTGGCGTCCAGATGGCGGTGAGTGAAGCCCCGACGAATGACGGCTGACGGCTCCACTTCTACCTGGACCCTCCCGCTCCCATCAACGGCGGCGGCGTCTCAGAGCTGACAGGTAACGGCCCGCGGCGCTGCAGCGAGCTCCCAGACTTCACGGCCAAAATGTCAAACATGATCGCTACAAAAGCACAAAGCCCTCTTCCTGTCACGGAGAGGATGTAGAGGTCGTCCGTGTCTCACCTGGTTAAGAGACGCTTCAGACGGATGGCGAGATCGCCGGCGAGACGTTAGCGAGATCAGCAGGCGGGTCAAGGAGGTGACACGGACGCCAGGTTGACGCTGCCCTCACACGATGAAGACGAGGCAGATGAGGATGGGCCTTTTTCACCTCTGAGAAGATCTGGTGGAGCAGAACGGCGCCACACAGTGGAGTGTTTTAAAGTTAAACGGACAAACTGAGACGTTTGGAACGTCACGCCTCAACGACCAGAAGGAGGAAAGAGAAAAACTTTACAGTGCTAACGCCAGAGGGGGGATTTTTGACTTAATGAGGGATTTAGTCATTTAGTACGGAAGATGATAAGCGACACATTATATATTATCTTTTTGATTTTTGACTGTGTTTATCAGAAGTTTAAAAAAAGGTAAAGATTTGTGAAATTCTGAGATTTCAGACTTTATTCTCCAAATTGTGACTTTTTATAAAAAAAAATTTACTTTGTTTTAAACAAGGAATTCTGAAAATAAGTCAGAGTTCTCCGAATCAAGTCTAACTTTAAGGAATTTTGGAATTTTACTCCCAGATGATAAAAATAATGTCTGAATTCCAAGAATTAAATCAGGATTCGCGAAAATTGATATTATTGTTTGACTTTTTGCCAACATTTCTTGAAAAAACGTGTATTTCTACAAATTTGGAGATTTAATTCTGAGAAAAAACTCAATATTCTTAGGATGTCGTCTGATTTTTATTTAATTATTATATAACTTATCCTCAGTATTCTGACTTCATTTTCAGAATTATAAAAAGAATTTCTCAGAATATTTTCCTGGATTCTTAAAAACAATTTTGACAATATTTTCGGAATTCAAAGATCACATTTAAATAATACTAAAATAAATTTCTAATTCGGCCCTGATCTTCCTCCGTACATTCTAAAGATACAGGAGATCTGATATGTATTAATCTGGGTTTTGTTACCGGGTAACGTCGTAAACCAGCGATCTTTCTCTCTCTCTAACAGACGTATAAAAGCCTTCCGCTCGCTCTAGTCGTTCTCCGCGGCGCCTGACGCGGCGTTGACGATACGTCATGTGACAGTGAGTCTATTTGTGTCACAGCAGGTTGGAGGACATGTCAGAGACGAACTCGTCTTCATCTCCTCCACGCAGCTGCTCGACGAGACGCGCCTCTCTCAACACAACGAGACACGTTCTTTAAATCTAAAGTCAAATGACCTTTACGTTTTTATCATGTTTAGTCAACATCATCCTGATATTTTAGTCTTTTCTCAGACTTCAGCTTATTTCTAACATTTCAGTCCTTCTAGTCCAAATCAAACCAGTGTTGATGTCACTTTAAGGAAAACATCACGTCAGGTTAGCGCGCTAGGACGGTAGCAGGCCTTAATTGATCCGACATTAGCTTTGATAGCTGAACGTAGCTAATGTTGCCATGATTTCAGACGTGAGCTGATGTTAGCTATGATTTCAGACATTAGCTAGCATTGCCTATAGTAGCCCAAATTAGCTTACGTTTACTATGACCTTGGAATTAGCAAATGTTAGCTTTGAAGGCTGAACTTTGCTAAGGTTAGTTGTGAAAATAGATGCATTTTACAACCTACCATTGAAGGTGAATATATTCACATTCGCAATGATTGGTGTGTTATCTGGCTAACATTAGCTATGATAGCTGAAAGAGCTAAATTAGCTATACGGGATGAAATTCGACAGTGTTAGCTAATGTCATTTACCTTGCCTAATGTTAGCAATCAGAGATGAAATTAACTCGCGTCAGCTAACATTAGCTTAGATGGCTGAAATTAAGCAAATTTTACCTATGATAGCTAAAATAAGCTAATGTTAACTACGAGAGCTGAAATCTGCTGATGTTGAGTATGAACGCTTAAATTAGACCAATCAAGGTACGTTAACTGACATTAGCTAACATTAGCTTTGATAGATGTTATTTGTAAAATGAATGAATAATAGATTAAATTGTCCAATAATTGCTATGTTTGCTAAATTAGCGACCTAACTTTTATCAATGTGAGCTAAAATAAGAGCTGAGATGATCATCTTTACCTGCAAGCTAGATAAAAACTTCCCGTGTTATACCGTATAATTGTTTTTACCTTTGTCTTTTTTGTTTTCCTTCAATTCGGAATTTGCGCAGCATTTAACATTTTGTTTATTTAAAGTAGTAATTCGTTTTAGCTGAAGTAGCGGTGGACATTTTTTTTTTTTTTAAACTCGTATAATTGAAATGCACTTCTGAGCCACCGTACAAAAGTCATGACTTGGCTTCTATATAAAGATGGAGTGAAAATTTCTCCTCAAAATTTTTAAGCGGGAAATCTTTTCTAAAAAAAAAAATATATATATATAGGACAAATAAAGTTTGTATTTTAACTCATGGGATGTATTTATATTTACTTTATTTATCCCTTACCGTAAACAAACAAAAGCCGAAGTCCACATAAAAAAGCTACGCCATCTCTGTTTATAACGGCGTAATAGCCGCGATAAATAAACAGGAATCTCTCTTGACGGATGCGAGAAGCTCTTAATTCCCGTCTCCTAAGTCGCGTTTCCTCTCTCGAAGCTGCCAGCCGCGTCGTAAATCAAGCCCGCCTCACGCTGTTCAAACACCACAAACGGCGGCCTGACACGTTTTTCCTCCGGCGCTCAGGAGGAAACAAGGTGTGCAGGCTAATACGGAGCAGCAAAGCAATCACGCGGCGGCGGCGGCGGCATATGGAAGGAGATGGAAAACACTGAGAGCCTTTTTTTTTTATTTTACAAACCTCCGACAGATCCGACTCCTCGTTCTCCAGATGCCGGTTCGCCCCAGCCAATCCAGAGTCTAAACAATTCCGAAACAACACGAGGTATTTAACGCCGGCTTCCCGCGCGACGCCTCACTTATTGTTCCTGCTTTGATGGAATTTGCTTCAAAGCGCGCCTCTTAACGTGGGAGGATCATCCAGATCGGCCCCCTTTCCTTCTCCGCAACTCCTCATTTAGGAGGTGCTTTACCTTTAGGAAAAGAAACATCAGGCTTTATTAAGCAGGAGCATCTCTTCCTCGCTCCCCGGGAGACTAAACAGAAGAAGAAATAACAGGAGCGCCGCGTTATTTACGTATGCCGTTTGATGTGCGGGTCCTGTAGCAACATTAAGAATTTAACTGAAACATCACGTTTGTCAAAACTAAATAGTGAATCTGAGGGTGGAGGGAGGAAAAACAGAAAAAAAAGGCCCAATTAGAATCTTCTTTTCTTTTTTTTCTTCTCTTCATTCGACCAGGAGCAGAAAAAAAAAAGGAGAGAGAGTTTGTGGAGAGAGAGAGAGAGCGAGAGAGAGAGGCGAGGCGCTCATCATGCGTTAGCTTAGCTCCCTCTAGTGGACGAACGGAGCACTGCTAGATTCTCATAAAAACATGAGGAGATGATCCACCCGTTATTTTAGAAATATACATAAATATGTATGTTTTCTGAATAGATAACTGATATTTTTAAACGAGAGAAAAAGATTTAAAAAAAATTATTACTGATAAAAATGGGAATATTTATCATTTAATGTTATCTAATGGTATGAACTAAACAAATCCATAATAAAATGTATAATTATGGATTTATATATGTAAGTTTGTGTGTATATATATTTAAAAATATACACACATATATATGTGTATATATATATATATATACACATATATATATGTATTATAATAAAATTAATCTTACGTTTTGTCGTGAAACGTTTGTCATGTTTAAACCACCGTAGACATTTCTTTTTTAGTCACATTTGAGGTCAAAGGTCAAAGGTTCTTGTTTTTGTTTTTTTAAAGGTATTTCAGATTATGTTGAAGTGATATATAATAATCTTATTTCAATTACTGAATCTAGTTTGATGCATAAATTGTTGGCAGACAATAATTATAAACATTTTAAATAGATTCTATTATGATAGATCATAGGTCATATTTAAGAATAAAGTCAGTTTTGTGACGCCGTATTTAATGATGTTTCACTGAGAAAAGGTGACATGACGTTTAAATTAAAATAAAATGAGCTACTTCAGCATTTCTGTTCTGCTTAAATGTAAAATCTTTACCGGTGATTTGGTTTTTAAGAATGTCCTGATCAGTTTTTGTTACAGACGTGGAATCATAAAACATTCCTAATATCTTGTGGGTCCACCTTTATGCCACCAGAACAAGTTCCCAGCATGCATCAAAGACTGGTTCAGCAGTTTTCCCTTCCTTGGACCACTCTGGTAGGTTCTAACCCCCGACAGACCGGGTCGGGACCAACATCATCTTCAGGACAAAATGTTCCCCTGCTGCCTGATAGATCCCAGCCACTCGCTGGTAACCATGGTAACCATGGTAACCATGGTAACCAGGTAACCACTGTTTCTCTGACCTCGCCTGTCGGTGGTTATAGTGTTATGGCTGATAGGTGCGAAAAAGTGGAGTTACAAATAAGCCGACTATCATGTTTATAAACAATAATATACCGAATATGAAAGTTTATTACTCTTACTTATTCTGCTAAGTTTGTTTACATACTTGTTTATTTGTTTTTACATATATTTATGTATATTGTCTTTTTTTCTGCTTCTTTAAAACAATCCACGTCCAATTCCCTCCGCGATCACCAAACCTCAGGAAATATACAGGAACCGGGTCAGAACACACGAGCGGGTCGGGCTCCGAGGCAGAGGAGCACAGGAAGAGGAACACACGCCGTGCACTGTGGGTAATATCTGGCAATTAATCACATGATTAATACGCTCTTAAACGCACAAAGTGACAGTGACAAATTCCGTTCGCACGTTTGCGATCCCGAAAACGATAATGGTCCAATGAAATTCTCATTTGTCAAACGGAGAGAGGCAGAGGCACCGGGACAGACCATAATATGTAACGCTGAACCCTCACCTGACGGCGGGAAAGTTATTTCTTCACGTTTCTCCAACTTCAGTCCAGAAAAATGTTTTTCTGTGTTTTTATTCTTTATTCTCGTTTTATTCATATTTTATTTCTTGATATTATTCCTACTTTATAGATTAAACCTTCTAATTTTATATCTTTTATTAGAGGTTTTGATGTGTGGAAATTTGGAGCAAACAACTGGATCAATAAAATATATAAAATAATAATAATATATAATATCCATATCCATCAGAATATGGATTTTGAAAAGTTAATAAAGTTAATTAATCAATTAAGTGATGCATAATATTATTTAATTAATCTGCCTTCATCATAGACAAATACAAAATATTAACTTTATTAGAAAACTATGAAGAACATTTAAATTTAGGTCAAGAATATTGAATCAAAATCAATAATAATATATATAAATATAGTTAGGGACAGATGTACAAATGTTTTAGATTTAGTCAACTTTTAATCGAGGCTTCTCTATATATAAAATAAATGAATAGAATTGATTAAGTAAAAACAAACGTACAGTTTTAACATATTTAAAAATTTTATAACAATAACATGAACAAAAAAAACTTTAGATTTTCTATTCTACGTTTTGCACTTTGCAGACGGTCCCTAGGGAGCGATATTATAATTAATCCATCTGAAAAAGCATTGATTGTTTTTTAATGACGATTACATCGCAGCCTTTTGTTTGTTCTTTTGTTTACCTTCGTGAAATAGGTGTCGCTTGTGTTTGACAAAGTTTAGTCACTAAAGACCAAAATAGACACAAAACAAACAAACAAAAAAATGACTTCCTGTTTGTAGAATCTGCTTTCAGACTTGTAAAATGTGGATCCGTCTAATTGCTGGATTTTTGTATCGTGTGTGGAATATACCAAAGCTCATCACAGGGAATCTCCTCTTACTATGTCTTTATATTACTATTATTATTTATTATTATTTATTTATAAAAGGTGAGAGGTAAGGATAAATAAATATATATTAACCGTATATATATATAAATATAAAAACCACCAAAGAGGAAATAAGGAGGTGATACGGTGGTGATTAATCCAAGTAACCACGGTGACATAAATGTGAGGTTTAATGAATCAGCTGTTTGTTTATTTGTCAACAAAATGATAATGCTTGAATAAGACGTCCTGAGTGAACATGAAGGTGTTTTTATGACAAAAAGAATCTAAAAACTGACTCCAAACAAGTGAGAAAAACATTATTATTATGAGTAATTATAAATTATTATTATTATCATAATGTTTAGCTACTTTTTTTTGCATTAAGAAAAAGAACAATGTTTGATACATGTTGCAGAATTGAACATTTAAAAGGAAAAAAAAGGAAAAAAAAGGAAAAGTGTGTTTCTAACTGAAAGAACATTTTTATCTTTATTTATATGACTTAAAAAGAATTTAAAAAAAAAAAAAAAAAGCTGGAGAATTATCTCCTGACTGATTTTCAATAATCTTCAGGTTTTCCTTCACGTGATTCTGATTTTAGCCCCAAACGTTTGTGTGAAGCAGGAAAAAAAAAGAAAAAATTAGAGGAAAGTCATGAATATACAAATGTGACACAGTTTCCTCTCAGCCGATGAGGTCACATGACTTCACAGCCGACGAGATTCCACACTTTCACTCCTCTAGATTATTAAATTATTATCATTAATTATTAAAGCGTTAAACCTGAAGGTGACATAAAGAAAAGGGGGAAAAAAATTCCATTTCGTGTCATTTTTCATTTCATCGGGAAAAAAAAACCTCCCAAATAATAATAATAATAATTAATTTATTCATAATTTCTACTTCGTTCTCGATTCTAGTTTTAGATTACGGTATAAATGTATTTTTTTATGCAACTTTGAAACTATTTGTTCCTGCCGCCTTAAAAAAAAGTAAAATATGAGAGGAAATAACTTAATAAGTTATAAAAACAGAAGAATAATAGATATAACTTGTGATGCGTGATTCTTAGGGTCATAATGATCATAAATTATGACTCAAGCACTAAAATCTTTCCTCCCCTTCAGAAGCAAAAACCTGAAAAATTTAAGGAAAAAAGATTTAGAGAAAATATGAAAAATATTTAAACAATAAAATGAAGGAACATTAAGAAAAAAAGAGCAAGAGATATAATAAATAAATAATTGGATTATTTGTCCGCTGCCGAAGCTAAAACCTGGTTATTAGTCCATTAAAGACATTTTTTAAGAAAATAATAATAATAGCAATAATAATTAAAAATAAATAAATAATAATAATTCTAATAATTTTAATAATTTGAATCATTCGCGTCTATTTTATACTAAAATATCCAAATTTAAAGTAAATTACAATGTTCATAATCGTTAAAATACCATTTATAATCTTTGAATTATTTCCCCAAAAAATGAAACTAAAACTTTATGAGTTTAAAATGAATATGAATGAAATACAGAGATTAAAAATCCCTGATTTTCAAAGGTGTTTATTTTATTCTTTTTATCGTTGACTATTATTTTTTGCACATCTGTTTGAACTAAAAGGTTAAGAAGTCTGAGATCTGATCTGTTTCTGAAAAACTACATAAATACATGTTTGTTGGTGGATTAAAGGGACGGATCAGATATTCTGATGCTCAGGCGTCCGTTTGGATGCGTACAGATGAAGGGGCAGCAGCTCGTGGCGTGGCGGCCTGGAGAGGAGCGCCGGGAGCTGAGGGGGGTGGGGGGTTTGGGGGGGCTTGCAGCGTCTGAGTTCCCCTGGCTCTCCCCTAATGAGCTCCACTCCTGCTTCCAACACGAACCCTCACTCCTCCAAAACATAAAACATCACAAACTCCCAGAAAGAGCAGAAGAAGTACGACGACACCTCACACACACACACATACACACACACGCACACATACACACACACATACACACACACACACACACATATACACACAGACACACACATACACACACACACATATACACACACACACACATACACACACACACACATATACACACAGACACACACACACACGCATACACACAGACACACACACACAAACACACACATACACATACACACACATACACACTTGAGACCTACACCCAAACACACACACCCACACATATACACACATACACAAACAAATACACACAAACATACACACAAACAGATACACGTACACACACAAATACACACACAAATACACACACAAATACACACAAACAGATACACACACCCACACAGCTGTTGCAGAGATGCAATTTGCATGTAAGAACACATACACACACACACACACACACACACACACACAATCCAGTTATTTTCCTCGTTATGAAGCCTTTTGGGGTAAAACATTTGAAAATGATCCATGACAGAGTTTTTGAGTTATGACCATAAAAACTGTTTCTGGTAGAAAAAACTCCCCCTAGAGATTAAAATAAGAAGTTAAATATGATAAAAAGAAGATTCATCTCCTCCAGTTCATTCATCCGCACCAAGTTTGGACTAAACAGTTCACAAATATAGAAATATATAGATAGAAATATATCACAGATTTTTATCCAAAATCAATCCAGTTCTTCCTCTCACCGATGTCTATGTGGGTAGGAAGTTTTAAAATGATCCATGAAACAGTTTCTTGAGTTATCCCGTTAACACAAAGGATCTTCGGGCTAATGCTATTAGCACTGAAGGTTCAGATCCATCAGCCTCAGAAGAGTCATCAGCCACCACCACCAGTATCCAGTCAGTTGGAATAAATCACCGATCTTTTCTTCGTTCTCTGTTCAAATACGATTTAAGTACTTTCAGTATTTCATTCAAACTTTCTTTCTCACAGATTTGTTTCTGACAATCTGGATTTTCAATACAAAAGTTCTCCAGGTGGAACCCAGACCCTTGAATCTTGAATCCGCCCCTTTAATCCCGATCGGGACCAAAATTAAATGGCGTCTATTCCAGGTCGAGACCCCTCCCTCTGAGCAAGTTTTTTTTTTTTGCATAATCCTGCGGACAAACCGACAAACTAGGGGTCAGAGGTGAAACCTGAATACGTCACTCCTAATTCATCGTGAGGTCATGGTGGAATTACAGTAAACACATCGGATATACAACGCGGCGCTTTTCATAATTTCCCCCGAATCAGCTAATACCACCAACTTATTTATATTTTATATCGTAACATAACTCGCGACTGAAAAACATTAGCCGCAAAAAAATCTTCCTCCCTTTTAATTTAATGTAAGTGTATTATTATTTGACAAGGACTGAAGAAACAAACACAATAAAACCTTTAAATGGATCGTAAAGAATCCGGACCGGAGCATCTAAATCAGCCATGAGCCATCATCATCATCATCATCATCATCACCGACAGAGGTGAAGAAAACCTCGGAAAATGACTCACACTTACGCAGATGCTCCATAATTCCTTCCCTAGAAGCAAACAAATTGAATTACTTTTTTATTCCAGTCAGAGATATCAACTTCCAGTAATTACCCCAAATGGTAAAAAAAAAAAAAAAAAAAAAAAAAAAAACAGCAAGAAAAACAGAACAAAAAAAAAAAAAAAAGTGTATCATTTTTTTTTGCCGACCGTTTCAACTAATGATATTGTAATAAGACGCCTCGCAATGAAGAGGGAATGGAAAACGTAATTACATGCATTAGTTTATCTAAGCGCTGGTACCGTCGCTGATCCATCAGTTTTTCAGAGCTCATCTGGAAGCCCATGCATCACTGTCAGGCGCCGTTTGATGGGGGGGGGGGGGGAACGTGTTCATTTGTTAGCCTCGTTTAAAAGATGGCGCCTCACAATCACTTAGGCCCGGACTGAGCGGATCGGTTATGACAGCGCCATTACAAAAACGCAGACAAAAAAACAGAGGAGAGGTCCGAGGCGGAGGAGACGACGCCGTGGCGACTTCATCAGATCTCTGCATTAAGGCGATTACGGCTGACGAGGAGCGCCGGAGCGCCGGGGTGGATGATAATGATGAGGTCGTGATACGCCAGGCCGGACTCCGCGAAAACACCGAGACCTGAACGGTGGAAGGGGGGGGTTCTGTCTGCGGCTCAACCTGATAAATACGGGGGGCCGCAAGTCAAACATGTCCCTCTAGTGAGTTCTGGTTCTATCTTTCGGGTTTCCTCCCTGTTGGACGGGACTGGAAAACCTCTAAAGGGAAGCATTCTAATCAGACGCAGAACCATGAGTTCTGCACCTTATCTCCAAGTCTGGGTCCAGCCCCCCTTTTACAAAGGAACGTCATTTCAGTCCTTGACCTCATTCTTTCTTTCTTTCTTTCTTTCTTTCTTTCTTTCTTTCACTCTACCCTCCCCATTTAGCCGGGCTTTGGACCGGCACTCGAGGTCCAATGGCTTGTGACCACTTTGTGACTGGGCCAACGTCATAGACTTAAGGCCGATTTAGGCTCGACGTTAAGATACGTACAAAGTCTTCAGTCGGTACTTTGCGATCACTGCGTTCATATTTGGGCATGTTTTGCGGAAGCTAAAGGATACAGTTCTATCGGACCAGTACCGCTGGGAATCATTGGAGCCAG
>VRLP01005504.1:0-12500 GCA_009660295.1 Lophius piscatorius | reverse complement strand
GCAGTGTAAACATTCTCTGAGGACGCCGTTTCTCACCGGCGTCTCTCGCCCAACCATCTCTGGGGAGATTATTACCATAAATTAAGGCGGTAACGCGAGGTGGGAGGCGGATAAAGGGTGGGCATCCATTTAGCTCTGGTAAACTTCCTGCCAGTTCATGATCACCCATCCAAAAGGACTATTTTATGCTCGACTTGCCTGATGCATGAAAAGGAGAGTGCGCCGCCGTTTTTTTTTTTTTTTTATCCCTCCCCTCCCCTCCTCTCCCTTCAAAGGGAAAAATCGATGGCGAGGCACGGAGAGGCCATCGGTTATGTTCGCTTTAGTGGGAAACAAGCTTGCCTCTGCACGCAGAACGACTCACCTGGGCCCCGTTGGGCTGATCTGTGGTTCCCAGGAGGGCCCTGAATGCAGCACTCACGCTGGTAATATCAACTCAACATCCTGTCGGAGCGATCCGGGCCCCGACGGTCACTTCAGGTGTTTTTTAATATGAAACGTAACCGTCAACCTTCATGATTTTTACCTGCTTCGTTCTAAGCGAGCATGAAAATGGATTTTCATGAACCGCTCATAACCGACGCCGTTATAAAATGCCTCCATTTTTTCCTTCAGACTATGGTTGGGTTGTCGTGGCTAAAAGCCTCGTAGGGTTTTCTCCACGACTCTCTTGGACTCTTCTCGAGGGTCCCCAGGCGTTCCCAGGCCGGATGAGATACGTAGTCCCTCGAGAAGGTTCCGGGTCTATCCTGTTGGACATACTTGGAGAACCTCCAAAAGGAAGGCATCCAAGTCAGATGTCGGCGCCATCTGACATCAGGTCACGGTGGCGGCGAGCAAATCAAGGTAATTAAGACATTCCTCCACCTTGTATTAGTTACCAGCTCCTCGTAGGGGAATCTCAGCTCGGCACCAGGTTCATCGACGAAGATGATCCTTCCAGGTGAAGAGAATAACACGGATTATCTCGTCGCCATGGCACCTGTCAGCGGGCAGGAATGAACATTTAGTCCTGAAAGAGATGTGGAATAAATGGACAAGCTTTAGGATCTAGCGGCTTTGACAAGGACCAAATTGTTAAGGCTAGATGGTCTTGTTGGTGGTTCCTGGTCTGTGTACCTAACAACGTGGTCTAAGGACGGAGTACTGATGAACTGGTAAACGGGTCATGGGGGACCAAAGGTTCATGGACGCATGAGTGGAGGGAAGACTTCTCTCTGTTATCGGATTCCACAGATGGGCTGCTGTGGCACGGAATATTGAAGAAGTTGGTTCCGGACTGACCCAATGTAAGTTGGGTCGGTTCTAACATTCGTGTAAATGAGCCTAACAGCTGAGCCCATCCATCCGATCCAATTCGCTCACTTGTACCCATGATCTCATTGTGGTCTCTACCCAGAACTGATGACCAGAAGAAAGGACCAGAACAAAGCTGGACGGGTTAATTGAGACTTTTCCCTTCCGGTTCAGATACAGATGCTTCAGCGCCTGCTTCAGGTCCGGCTCCTACAGCTCAGAGTTCGCTTTAAACCACTTGTAAAACCTACCGAACCAAGACAGCTTCTTTGAGGGTTTGATCCTGGTTGAATGGAGGGACGCCGGAGGAGATCAAACCCGTTTTAGGGGCAGCGAGTGGTGAGACCTCCTACAAAGACCACCACACCGCCGTCCAACAGAACTAAAACTCTATCACTTCAGAAACATACTTTATTCATACGAGACCGACAACAGGAACGACATCTCTGTATTTCATCATTCTGTCCACCCCACCCCGCCCCCCCGGGCCCTCATGGTCACGACCCCATGACGGCCCTCCACCCGAAGCGGCGACCCGCCACCGAACCCAAAGGGGGCGCTTCGCCGGTTTTCCAGCACAGAACCGCGCCGTCGGTTTGCATCAAGAGTTTGATCTCGTTAACGGAAGTGTCACGGTTCCTCCGCCCCGAGTGATGAAGACCTTCATCCCAGATGCTCGCATTAAATAAGAAGACACTCAAATTCATTAGGGCCTCGTGATTCTGAAGGCTGCCTCGGTACTTTGTTTTTATAAATGCGTGAAACAAAGACAGGCGCGATCCTCAAAAGTCTCGGATCGTCTCCTCAAAAATATTAGCTTTGCTCTCTAATCATTTTTTCTTCCATCTCTTCCCCCCATCATCATCATTATTCCAAAAACGACATCCAGACAGTTGGTTCGCCTACAGCCTCATCCTTCTTCTTCGTCTTCTTCTCCTCTTCTTCTGCTAATATATGCCGCTCCTCTTCTTCGCCCGATACATATTCCCTCTTGATTGTGGCTGCCAATTAGCCGGCGAGGCGGCGGCAGTCCATCCATCCGACTTAAAGGTTCCTCGCCGCTAATTCTGACGGTCGGGTCAAGTAGCGGAGGGGAACATTAATTGGAATAATGAAGTCGTGAGTGAGCGATCATCAGTGGCGTCAGAGCGCCATTAATCCCTTAAAAGAAATCATCTCTTTGTGTTTTTGCTTCATCGTCCGGCCAGCTGCTGTAACATCTCATTCATCCCAGAACTAATGAACTTCCTGTTTGCTTCTCTGATGTCTTTTACTCTGATTTTCTTTCCTGTGTCTCTTTGGTTTCTTCTTCCTCCTCTTCATCTCATTCTCGTGATGTTTTTTCTTCTGCGCTCTTTTTATTGTCTCGCCTTCAACCCAACCTCGTTCCTGCTCCCTCGTCCATCCCGACCTCCGAGTTTAACCTCTGCTACCTTCTTTTTCTTTTCTTTTTTTTACAGTGTAAAAGAAGTTGATTTTTTAATAGTGTCAGATGTTCAAACTACATTTATCATAAAAAAGCTTTAAATAATACAAATATTTCTGACATTATTTTTGGCCCACTCTCTGAGAGTTTGTGAGAACGAACTGGTCTTCTCAGGTCCCAGCTCAGCATCTCAACAGGGTTCAGGTCCAGACTTGGTCCAGACCACTCCAGAACCTACGTTTCTTTTCCTCCTTATCCATTAAAGAGCTGGACTCTTGGATTTTCTACTGGAGAGTATAATGGCGAGTAGTTCTGGTCCTGAAGCAGCAGATCATCTCCTCAACATTCCACGTCCACCTCCATGTTGGACCGTAGGTCCGATGTTCTTCTGGTGGAATGCTGTGTTTGGTTTCCACCAGATGGAACTGGACCCTCGTCTTCAAACGGGTCAACTTTTACACTCATCAGTCCAGAGAAGATTCTTCCAGAACCTCTGAGGGTCATCAAGGTGGGTTGTGGGTAAATTCAGACCAGCCTGAATGTTCTTCTGGGTCAGCAGTAGCTTTCTCCTCACCACAGCACCAGAGTTCTACCAGAGTCGTTGTAACAGTGGAGAAATGAACTCTGACCTTTATGGCGGTGAGAGAGGCTTTCAGTTCTTTGGATCTTCTGGGACTTCCTGGAGGAACCTTCTCCGTTCTCTTGAAGGACATTCTGGTTGTGGTCCACTTCTGTGAAGGTTCACCATTAACCCCAGCTCTTCTCCGCAGGTCCACAGTGAGACACAATGGAGTCCCAGAACCTTAGAAGCAGCTTCAGAACCCGGATTTCAATCAATCTCTGGAAATCCTTTTCCATTTTGGCATATTGTGCTACTGGTGAAACCTACAAACCGACTTCCTGCTTCTGAAAACCTGATTGAAACGTTCCTCTTCATTCCTCCTAACCTCCTGGAGCTCCTGTGATGTTTGAGATGTTCTCAGCCGGTCCCATTTATCTCTCCTCCTCCTCCTCCTCCTCCTCCCCTCCCATCCCTCGTTCATACCCTCCCTCTCTTTGCGTCTCCGGTTCGCCGCCATCCTCCGCCCGTCCTCCGCCCCTCGCTCCCCTCATGCTCCACCACTTCAGGTCTATATTTGCTGCTTGACTGGGCAAACAGAAGATCTATCTGGCACAATCTTCTCTCCACTCATTCCGCTGCCAGGCGGCAGACGGCCCGAATCACCGAGCCGCAAACAAATTGAGGAGGAATGTGAGCAGATTTTTTTCTTTTTCAAATGCTAAGAAATAAACATGCGAAAAGACTCAAAATATTATATAATTATATATAATTATGGGCTGTCTGTGGAATCTGGTCTTCATTTGATACATGTGAGGAGTTTTCTATCTCGTTTGTGTTTCTTCACGTTTGAAATGATGATGGAACCAGAAAGATACGGACTTCTTTCGCACTGATACCGTGTGAAAGAGGCTCCGCCCCCTCAGAATCTGGATCCTACAAAAAAAATACCAATAACTGGTTCCAGCTGGACTAGACCCGCCGAGACCTGATCAGTACCAGCCCTGTTCAGTCGCATCAGAACTTCAGTGGACCATCTTCAGATGCAGGAAGTTGGCTCGTAGCTCTCACCAGTAGAACTCTATGCCAAAATCATGAGACTTTCCAGAAGGTGATTGAAATCCATCCATCTGGACTGGGTTCCAAAGATGTTTATAAGGTTCTGGGACGCCACGGATCCTCAGTGAAACACAGTATTTACAAATGGAGGAGACGTGGAGAAGGTAGAGAACTTTCACAGATGTGGGCCACCTTCTGGAAGGTTCTTTCAGGAGGTGGCAGGAGATCCAAAGAGGGCATCCAATGAACTGCTGGCCTCCTCCACCTCAGCAAAGGTCAGAGTTCATGGTTCCACTTTTCCAAAGACACCGGGATAGTTTTTAGGAGAAAACAACTGCTGACCGACAAGAACGTCAAGGTTGGACTGAATTTACCCACAACGCACCTTGATGACTTTCAGAGCTCCTGGGGGAATCTTCTCTGGACTGAGCCGAGGAAAGTTTATTTATTTGAAGACGGGGTCCAGTTCCATCCAGTGGAAACCGAACACAGCATTCCACCAGAAGAACATCAGAACATGGAGGTGGCAGTGGAACGTTGTGGAGATGATCTGCTGCTTCGAGGGAAACATCAATTCTGCTCATTAGCAGAAGGTTCTGAAGGAGAATGTCAGGTCATCACGAGTCTCAAGTTCTCGCGTCTGGACCTGAACCTCATTGAGATGCTGTGGTGGGACCTGAGAAGATCCTGAAGAGAGATACAAACAGAAAGTGGACCAGAATCACTTCATTAACGTAACTTTTGTTCATTCTGACGTATCGTTTTCAACCCTGATGTGTTTTCTGTCGGGTTGACAGATTCTGAGAGATCTGTTTGTCTGTTTGTTCCCATTGATCCATCGCCGCCATCATTCATCTCTTTCTTTCACCTTCCTTCATCTCCGCCTCCACCCATCGGTCTCCTAATCTGTTTACACAGCAGTCTGTCCAATACCGTTATGAGCTGCTCCGCAGTACGCCGCCATCGCTCACGCTGACAGTGAAGAAGTGAGTGCCGATAATCCCGGCGGCGAGACACCTCGCACGCCGCTCACTCCGACACCGCCGGAGTTCACACATGAGGGATGGACTGGAGTCGCTCGTCTGACGGCGAACGCGAAGCCTCTGTTCTCTCATGGCCCGAGTCAAATTGTTCATTTTTTACCTCTAATCGTGCCATTTATCAAAACGCTGCTCAGCCGCGTCACCTGCCGCCGCTATGCTAACTAGATCTGAGCGAGGTCGCGGCGAGGACGCGCCCTCATGCGTCGCTCAGGGAGGGGCGGGTCTGAGAAAAAGACGCCGGTTCCTGTAATACAGGAAAGATTTCTGGTGACAGTTTTATGTATAAGAGTATCTACAACTAAGGGGCGCCTTTGATCCAGAGCCAAAGTCCTGGGTTTGGAACCTCACCTGGAAGTAGGTGAGGATGGATGGAGATGGAGAGAAAATATCAGCTCTCCTAAACTTACAAAGCCAAAATTCATAAAAAAATAAAATTTCGTTTTATCTGGTTTACAAAGTTCGATCAGAAAGACTATCCTCCTGCACACTCGGGCCACGCTTGCTGCTCATTCCACCTTATGACCCTCACCTTTCGCACATGCTCAGTCTGCATTACCTTGAATCCGGTTGCACTCAATCAGGTGACGTCGTCTGTCCAGCCACCTGTGTCACACCTTCATCGTCCATCGCCATCAGCTGACGTCTTTAAATATGTCGCTCATCCATCTGCTTCTTTCCTGCTGCTGGTTTGTGGACCCCCCATCTCCCCATTCAGTCCTCGCAAATTCATCAGTCCCATCATTCATCAGAACTCAGCAGAGTCATCAGCCGCCACCACCAGTATCCAGACTCCAAATGATCGCAACGTCTCTGAAGAGTCATAAACCCTGTTTATACTTGGTTTTAAACTGTACAGCGAGACAAATCGCTAAAATACAAGTTTAAACAACCTACAAGACGCATTCTGATTGGACCACTCAAACCGCTCGCCGAGGTGGTCTGGGACGCATTTGACCGCATATGTTTTGCAGCGTAAACGTTAATGTGTCCTGATGCGTCTCCGACAAGGACATAACAGGAAAAGACGTCACCAGGGCTTAGCTCTTGATACAGTTGTTAGGTAGCCCGTGCTAGCTAGCTAAACAAATCTAGCCTCTTGACCGACCTGACTGATAACGACGTAGGCAGCAACAAAATCTGAAGTAAGTAAGTACTGACCTCTGTGGACCTGGAACACCCAACAAGAGAGGTGGAGGTCATGTGACCCGGTCTACTAGCCCTCACAGTCTCTCAGATCCTGACGCTTAACTTTCTTCTTCCTGCTTCCAACATCAACTTCGGGACAAAATGTTCACTTCCTGCCTCATATGTCCCACCCACTGACAGGTAACCGCGGTAACCAGTCAATCAATGTTATTCTAACCTGTCAATCTTCAGAAGTTGTTTTTAACTCCACAGTCAGTCAGAACCACGACTGGAGCCGGAACGTGACGTATCCGCATCCTCCTACCCGACAGCGAGCCGTGGCGGAGCGCCGTGGCGGAGCGCCGCGACACACACACCTGTCAATTTATCCGCTTTGCATCCAATTCTAGCGGGTGATTATGAGCGGCGGCGTTTGATGGAGAGATTAATCTTGCTTTGATAGAAATATGTCAGTCTCTGCAGAACGTGATGGATGTGATTTATCATTCCGGAGGAATCGGCGGCCGAACCTCCCTCCTCCTGACAGCTCTATCGCCGTCCTGAAATGTCACCTGTTGTACGCCGGGTGACCTTCTAATTTTCTAATTCAATTTCGAGACCCCCCCTCCCATTCCCCCCGCCCCGCCGGGACGGAGCCCATATCATGAACCAGTAATAACAATTACACACCGTGACCGGCTCCAGAACCTGCAATCCCCCCACTTTAACTCCGAGCCCAAATAGTCTTTTATTAGGCTGCCTGGTTAAATCAATCTAAATCTAAGCATAATAAGTCTCTAATCAGGTGCTGGGGAGAATAATAGGTTGTCACGCTCCAGGAGAAATAGGCAATCATGGAATGTTTTCTTTAATTAGGCCGGCTAAAGTAGAAGGGCAGGGCGTGAGCGCGGGACACATTCATCATAGCCAAGGTGGGAAATTACTTCAATTACTCAGGGAGGAGAGAGAGAGGACGGAATTACGGGAGTCAGAGAAGCAGAAGAGAGGAGGCCGCGATCGGGAGCGAAGTCCGCGCGACACGCCGGGCAGAGGAGGCGAGGACAGAGGAGGGAAGGTGGGAAGGAGGAGGGAAGGAAGGTGGGGAAGGAGGCAATTTAATATGCAGGGAGGAAGGATCGATCTTCTTGTTTTATGTGTCTTCATTTAAGGTGATGTAAGACGTTCCTTCTGTTTCTCTGTCACCTCAGACAGGTAAATCATTATGTCATTATGAGTCACAGCATTATGTCACAGAGACACTAGACGAGTCACAGCATTATGTCACAGAGACACTAGAAGAGTCACAGCATTATGTCACAGAGACACTGGAGTCACGGCATTATGTCACAGAGACAGTAGAAGAGTCACAGCATTATGTCACAGAGACACTAGAAGAGTCACAGCATTATGTCACAGAGACACTAGAAGAGTCACAGCATTATGTCACAGAGACACTAGAAGAGTCACAGCATTATGTCACAGAGACACTACAGTCACAGCATTATGTCACAGAGACACTAGAAGAGTCACAGCATTATGTCACAGAGACACTGGAGTCACGGCATTATGTCACAGAGACACTAGAAGAGTCACAGCATTATGTCACAGAGATGCTAGAGTCACAGCATTATGTCACAGAGATACTAGAAGAGTCCCAGCATTATGTCACAGAGACACTAGAAGAGTCACAGCATTATGTCACAGAGACACTACAGTCACAGCATTATGTCACAGAGACACTAGAGTCACAGCATTATGTCACAGAGACACTAGACGAGTCACAGCATTATGTCACAGATGCACTAGAGTCACGGCATTATGTCACAGAGACACTAGAGTCACAGCATTATGTCACAGAGACACTAGAAGAGCCACAGCATTATGTCACAGAGACACTGGAGTCACGGCATTATGTCACAGAGACACTAGAAGAGTCAGAGCATTATGTCACAGAGACACTAGAAGAGTCAAAGCACTATGTCACAGAGATACTAGAGTCACAGCATTATGTCACAGAGACACTAGAGCCACTTCATTATGTCACAGAGACACTAGAAGAGTCACAGCATTATGTCACAGAGATACTAGAGTCACAGCATTATGTCACAGAGACACTAGAAGAGTCAGAGCATTATGTCACAGAGACACTAGAAGAGTCAAAGCATTATGGCACAGAGATACTAGAGTCACAGCATTATGTCACAGAGACACTAGAGCCACTTCATTATGTCACAGAGAGACTAGAAGAGTCACAGCATTATGTCACAGATGCATTAGAGTCACGGCATTATGTCACAGAGACACTAGAGTCCCAGCATTATGTCACAGAGACACTAGAGTCAGAGCATTATGTCATAGAGACACTGGAGTCACGGCATTATGTCACAGAGACACTAGAAGAGTCAGAGCATTATGTCACAGAGACACTGGAGTCACAGCATTATGTCACAGAGACACTAGAAGAGTCACAGCATTATGTCACAGAGACACTAGAAGAGTCACAGCATTATGTCACAGAGACACTAGAAGAGTCACAGCATTATGTCACACAGACACTAGAAGAGTCACAGCATTATGTCACAGAGACACTAGATCCATGTCTTATTTTTTTGTCTAAAAATCTGCAGTAACTCTCAGACATAGAAATTGAAAGTCAAACAATTTGTCAACATAAACAAACCGTCATAAAATTTGAACAAATCTCAATTCATGTAATTTGGAAAAACACAGTTTACAACCAGCACCAATCTACAAACGAGAGCAATTAATTGAGGTGGATTAATGCACATTAAAAACACATAAATCAATTAAGAAAAAACTGTTTTTCCTCATATATCATGTAACATTTCCATTTATTTAGATTATCATCCATTTTAACATAAACAAAACTAATAGATTTTATTTGATGCATATGTCAATCAACCATGAACGAAACAATAAAAATAAAATTCATGTACATAAATATAATAAAAATAAAATAATTTATATGTGTCTTAAATTTATTTTAAAACCCCCAACTCATATTTTTTAACAGATTAATTTTTTTCATTTCCTAATTAGAAGAACAATTTTCAATTTATAATTTTTTTTTTTTTTTATTAAACATTGTAAGTATTCATTTTTTTGAGTGCCTTTTATTTTTATTAAGACATAGACGGTTAATAATCTTGTTTTTTATTCATTTGTAAATTTAATTTGTGAAGTAATTAGACGATTGTTTGTACGTTTTATAATTTTGTCTGTAAATTAATTTGGAATTATTAAATTATATATGACTTTAAAAATAAGAACTCATGCTTTAGTTAAATATTAAGTTATTTCATGTATTTAATTAGATTTTTAAATAAAATGTATGTATGCACATTTTGTAGAATAAGTACAAATCTGGTCATTTTGAAAACAATTACATTTATTTGGTTAAAATAGTAATTAAAAAGTAGTTTAAATGTGTCTAAAGAACAAACATGATTATTTCAGTACCAAGATAAATCATTTTAAATTGGGTTAATTAAGAAAAAGTTCATAAATAAGATCCATTTGGAGAATATTCAGTTATTCAATCTTAATATAATATGCATGTTTAAGTTAGATGAAACAAATTGTATTTATTGATTACAAATACATGAAACACATTTTTACATGTAATTAAAATCCATAAATCTTATAGATCAGGCTTAGATATTTATTTGAGTGAGGAGAGGCGAGAAAGAGGAAGGCTTTTAATTTGACTTTATTTGCTGACTCAGCGTCGTCCAAAGATCTTATTTCACTTTAATTAAGTTTAATTTATTGAAGAAGTGACATTTCACTCAGATATATGGACTTTGTTTTTTTTGGGCGGTTGAACATCTTGTTACGTCAAAGAATCTTGAAAATATCGCAAAAGCTGAAATGTAAAAATTTCCAGCAAACTAAAGGAGAATTTTTCCTCTTAAAATGCTTAAATATGAATAAATAAATAATCCTATTTCATATCGTAACGGTCTTAAATTTAGAATGGTGACAATTCTAAACTTTATAAATCCATACAGGAGAAATGTATGAATTGGATTTGGATTCAAAATAAATAAAATTAGACAAAAACATGCAAAAATGCAGATATAAAAAAAAAAGAAAAGCGACACAATCCTGCTAAAAAAAAGATTGTTTTTACTTAATACAAGCTAAAAACACCTTATATTCATTTTTTTATCTATTTTTTTTTAAATTATTTTTGAATGATTGATTTTTTTTTTCCAGTGTGTAGAACATCAAAGAGAAAAGAAGAAAGAAAGATGAAAGGAAAAGAGAGATGAAAGAAGAGAGAGATGAAAGAAAAGAAAGATGAAAGAAAAGAGAGATGAAAGAAAAGAGAGATGAAAGAAGAGAGACATGAAAGAAAAGAGACATGAAAGAAAAGAGACATGAAAGAAAAGAGAGATGAAAGAAGAGAGACATGAAAGAAAAGAGAGATGAAAGAAGAGAGACATGAAAGAAAAGAGAGATGAAAGAAAAGAGAGATGAAAGAAGAGAGACATGAAAGAAAAGAGAGATGAAAGAAGAGAGACATGAAAGAAAAGAGAGATGAAAGAAAAGAGAGATGAAAGAAGAGATGGTTGGTTTATATAAAGAAAGTGTATGACAGATGTCAGGTATAAATAATGGCGGATAAAAATCTAAGGCAGAGTGAAAAACAATTTGAGCAGAGATTGAATAAGAATTATTAACCCTTTGATGTCCTGCTCCTTTTTTTTGGTTGAGCACATTTTTGAGTCTCTTTTTCTTTCTAAGATAATTTTTTCCATATAATTTCCCATTTTTTCTTAAATTTTATTTCCCGATGAGGTCATTAAAGGGTTTTAACAGATAAGGAGCAGAATAAAGCTGAAGGTGGAAGCAGGGGAAGAAGTATAATAGAAGATAAAGGAGGTGAGTTCAGGTAAACCCGTAGAAAAGGAAAAGGAAACTAAAACCTCTGAGATCTCATCACCGGTTGCCGCGGCGATAAAAGAATCCGACACCACTCATTCTCAAAAAGATTGGACCCCTACCTCGATAACCACCACCCGTCCACCACTCAGCCTCTAGTGTTTTCCCAGCTTTCCCAGAATGCAACGAGAGAGTGACAGAACGAGCCCGGCTGTAATTCCTCCTGAGACGTCCAGATAAATGGCCTCTTACAGTAACTGGATCTATTGATCTGGGACCGGGCTTTGGATCCAGTTTGTTCGTTGACTGAAGACGTGCCAGCTCGGCTCCCGGCCAGAATAACACGGATTATGAGTTCTGATAACGGCGGCCCGTTATCAGATGGACGGAGGATTTCAGCCGATCCAAACCGGAGTTACTGGTGGAAGTTTGGGTCTCGGGTTGTGGATCGTTTCTCTGCTACATTATTATTGGACTTGTGATTTGGAATATATATTCCAAATATACATATATATATATATTATACATATATATAATTGGAGATATATTCTGATTGAAAGGTGTCAGAACCCACAATGCATTGCACTTTACTTCACAGAACAAGAACCGGTGGGACAGAACTAAACACACTATAGACCAATAACCCCCCCTTCTTGGAAACGGTGTCCCCTAACGGCAGGATGACGCCCCCCTGACTCACTGCCGGAGTCCTTCAGGAATGGTTTGAGGAACACGACAACCGGTTCAAGGTGCTGACCGGGCCTCCAGATTCTCCGGATCTTAAATCCAATCCAGCACTGGACAAACAAGTCCGATCCATAGAGACCCCGCTGCCCAAAATCCAGGACTTAAAGTAGCTGCTGGTAAGAACTCGGTACCAGATACCACAGCATCCATCTCCGGAGTTCTTACCTGGACGGGTCGGCGCTGTCTTGGCTGCAAAAAAAGTTCAACCGAGAACATATTATTCCCCGGAGTAAACTCAGCACCATGGGTGATCGGGCCTTCTGTTCTGCTGCCCCTCGTCTGTGGAATGCCCTCCCTGACCATCTGAGGGCTCCACAGACGACTGACACATTTAAAA
>VRLP01005503.1:0-36299 GCA_009660295.1 Lophius piscatorius | reverse complement strand
TATATAAAAGCCTTACCAAAAAGCAGCAATGTTAATTAAGGTTATAGGTTCTGCTAAAAAGGAAAGTTTTAAGTCCTTTTTTAAATGTGTCAGTCGTCTGTGGAGCTCTGTTATTCACATAGCATGGCAAAATCACACAACCAATTTGGATCTGAAAGTTCGGGCAAGGGTTTCCTTTTATTTTCCTGATAAACCAATTTCTTCCAGAAGATTAAAAAAACGATAATTCAGGTCCCAAACCCAGAAAATGTTCACGTTTTTCCTAACTTTGTTCATTATATTATCCAGTTCCAGAATCTTATTACACAGAGGTTCTTGGTGGATAATGCAATGATACGTAATCAGGGGTGTATACCAGTTCCCTTTTTGCATTTTCTCCTTAACCAGTCCAACCAAACCAGTTCTCTCTCCACACATAGCAATAGTAGGTGCGTGGTGTGTAGTAAGCACCAGCAATTTTTCCGAGGGTACTATAGTTTAGCATTGAAGATGTCCCTCCCTGTCGTCGTCCCGTGCATCAAGGTCACATCCAAGAGCTCCTCACTAACAGACAAGTCTGCCTGCCTGCCTCTTAAGAAAATGGCCGGCTGCGCTGTATCAGTGTTGCGGTGCTTTCAACACGGCTAATGAAAATGCCTGATAACTGCATGCTTCTTTAGCGGGCTGTGTCGTCAAATTTTCTGCTGGTTCTGTGTCTCGATCTGCGATAGCGTTTCTTGACAAGCTGATTTTTTTAAAAGCCGGTCAGGGCACACCTGCTCACATACCTTCAGCATACACTGCTTTAAAAATGCACCCCCTCGGAAAAAGACTTTGAAGCTCGGTTGATTTTTTTCTGCTACAATAAACATCGCTTTCACTGCTGCATTATTTTGTGCTGCAGCCCTTGCAAACATATTCAGTTCAGAATGGAGGCTGTCTTTTGAAGCACTTTTCTTGGTGGCTAAGGTTAGCGTCCTTGGCTCTGTCTTAGTGTCAAAGTGCCAACGTCAATTGTACTCCTTCGGCACTGCCACTGCCTCGTAGTAAACCAGACATACTGGCTTGTCTTCATTGAGCAAACATATATTAGCTTTCCCATCTCTCATTAATTTGCCTTCATTCAGCATCAGCCTTTATTTTCTTGCATATATCGTTGGGACTAATCTTGTTTTTTCCCTAACCTCATCACTCCAGTAGAAAACTGCTGTAATAAATGATGATAAATGGAAACACAACCTCTGATGGCAAGATGCCTTCAGTGCACAAGTAACACAATAGAGATTGTGGAAGATGAAGGTTATGATTGCTGTACCTCTGTAAAGCAGCATATAATTATATTAAAGAATTATATGAAAATCATATTCTTTGCAAGCCCCCTGCAGTCCACATAAATGGAGGTTGAGTTTGACACGTGCGCTTGAGTGAAACAATATGTCTTGTGTTAAAAGCTGATGATGAAATGTTGTCTTTTTCTGGTGTAGGAGGTAGATGAACAGGAGTCTGAAGAGTCTGGAGAAGAAGAAGGGGAAGAAGAGGGCACAGAATCAGACTTGGTAACTATGTTGACTGTCTTGTTGTAAGTTATGTTTTGTCCATTTGTATGCCCCGACAGCAAATGATGGGGCAATATAGTCAACAGTATGTCCTTCCATCCTTCAGTTAAACTTAATACTTATACAATGCTCCAAAAAATTAAATAAACACTTAAATCACAGATCAGTTCTCGATGAAAGAAATATTAAAGTTGAAAATCTTTATTGATATACATTTTGTAATTGCTTTAGATCGAAATGATATGATAACCGTCACTGGAAACCAAAATCATGAACCCCTTGAGGTCTGTCTGCTCTGTACACACAATATCTGCTACAGGTCTGTCCGTCCTGGAAGAGGGATCATTCCTCTGTGTCTCTTCCTGAAGGTCTAAGGACAGAGGATGTTGTATCATTTACAGATTGTAAAGCCCATCAAGGCAAATTGTGATTCGTGATTTTGGGCTATACAAATGAAATTGACCTGACTTGTAGTCTAAATCACTCCCAATATCAGAGTCAAAAACTGAAATCCCGGGCCGATCCAAGTGGTGTTAATTTCATCATGACAACTCATAATCAATAGTGTGTTTAACCCTCAAGAGTCAATGGGACCCTGGACATCTTGGACATGCTCCTGATGAGACAGGATATGGTGCCCTCGGGGATCTCCTTCCAGACCTGGATCAGGGCAAGAGTGAGCTCCTGGACAGTGTGTGGCGCTAAATGGGGGCATCTGATACACCAATACATGACATATGAGATTCTCAGGTCGATTCAGGTCGGGGGAATGTAAGGATCAGTCAATTGTATCAATGCCTTCGTCATTTAGGAGCTGTCTACACACTCCGACCACAAGAGGCCTGGTATTGTCCTGGACCAGGAGGAACCCAGGGTCCACTTTACGATTGTGAAGTCTGATAGTGGGCATTAGGATTTAATCCTGGTACCTAATAGCAGACTGGCCAACACGTGGAGGGCGATGTGACCCTCCATGGATCTGCCTCCCCAGACCACTGTCCCATCACCAAAACGGTCCTGCTGAATTATTTTTCAGTCAGCATAACATTCACCACAGCATCTCCAGTCCCGTTTAGGTCTCTTACATGAGCTCACTCTGGACCTGCTCTCATCTGTGAAGTGAATGAGGCGCCAATGGTGAACCTGCCAATTCTGGTGTACTCTAGTGAACACCTATGGAACTGTAGAGTGCTGGGCTGTGAGTACAGGTCCCGCTAAAGACATTGGGCCCTCATGCCACACTCATGGAGTCAGGATTATGATGACTAAGTGTTCCATTGATTTTTATCAGCAGTGTATTATCCATGTAATGAGTACAGTACCAGTCAAAAGCGTTGTACAAACCCACTCTTACATATATATTTTTTATTTGGACTATTTTCTGCATTTTAGATCAATACTGAATATATCAAAATAGGAAAAAATAAATAAAAGATGAAACAAAGACAAAAATAAATAAAAGTTGCAAGAACTTTGAATTCATCTGCAAGTACAGTTGGGAAACCCGTCAAACGCTCTGATGAAACTTAAGTCTCATAAGGGTCATCCCAGAGAAAGACAAATACTGAACTGTGATGAAGCGTTAAGTTATACTCATTCGTTATTGGCCTCAGAGACAGGACCTCAGAAGAGAACCTGCAGGAATGCTTGCGTTCAAGACAAGAGGGCGTGAATCAGGCCTTCTTGGTTACCTGTTGTGAAAAACTACGACTAAGGGAGGCCACAAGGGTCATGAGAATTGGTTGGGCCAAGAAACACAGTTGATGATGAGTCTAAATTTGAGACTTCTGGTTCCAACTGCCATGTGTTTGTGAAATGCAGAATGGGGTCCTGATGGTATCCCTATACGTGGTTCCCACCATGAAGCATGAAAGAAGAAATAAGATGGCTTGGAAAGCTCGGAGGTGGCACTGTTGGCAGTTTAATCAAAGTCCAAGGCACACTCAACCAGAATAACTACACAGCATCGTAAAGCAACACGCCATCCCATCTGGTTTTAACTTTCCCGGGACATTTTTTGATTTTCATAAGAAATATGACCAGAAACACAGACTAAAAAATTGCTAAATGAGTACAGTCCATTTACCTCCGCTCAAATTGATTCTTAAAATAATATCTCCTCTGTTTTAATTAATTTTTTATAAATAAATAATAAATCAATCAAATGCTACTGTTCTACTATTTTCCTGAGATCAAATATAGTCATAGCGGAATGCATGTGTGGCCCCAGTTTAGAAGTTAGTCAGGAATATTAGAGAAAAAAAGGCATTAAGCAAATGAGCGTACCTCAGCAAATGCTGTAATCCTAACCTGAGGGTTGATTATCATCTACATAGCTCATATCTAAATATACAAAAATATCCACTACGCTTGGCTCAACAAAGGCAATGATTATATGTCATATAGTGATGATTTTGTTGTACGATCGTTTCCATGAGTCATGGTGATTATCATCTCAGAGAGCTCTTGTTCTTATCATCTCTATTTCTGTCCGTCTCAGAGCACAGAGTCAAGTTTGAAGAAAAGGTTGAAAAAGAAATCAAAAGCAGATAGCGCATGGCTCAGGCCGTCAAGGAAACGAAAGAGGAGGATAAAGGATAAAGGTAATCTGATCTCACACATCACTTGTACCTGTACCTACTCAACTTTGGTCCATGACGTTAATCGACATTCATTTATCTGAAAAAACTGAAAAGAAGTATTGACAGTTTATAGGTATTTGTCCCAAACATTAACTTTTCTTTAGCACTTTCAGACACTCGTTCGTCTGTGAAACTCAGGTTCCAAACCTTGCACCTAGTTTTAAAATATTTTATTTTCTGAGATTCGTCTTTGCAAGTTTAGCGTAATAATAACTTATTGCATAACACCATGTATTATGTTGGCCATAGTTTTTATTAATACAGGAAAAGAAAAAGATATAAGGGTAATTTTCTCATCTACGTTGGTAAACATTGTACCTGTTTGCTTAAAAAAATCCTTATGGACATACTGATCAACCTTTCCTGTTTTTATAATTCCCCCGCTAGATACGCTTGTCTGTCCATTCCATCCATCTATCTCTACGTAATGGAGAAGATCCACTTCTCTTCAATCAGCTTTAGATAACAAAGAACATTGTGGTGCTCTCTTTGTTATTTTAGCATAAGTTCTTATAGCTGACCACTCTGCTTTTTCGAAAACTTTCCTTCTGTGGTGTTGACCTTAGTACTGGTCGTGGTTCCAAAGGTTGGTAAGTTACAATGTGTAAAAGTAGGTCTATTCAGCCTTCTTTTCTACCCCTTACAAAGGGAGTTCCCCTTGATCCAATTTTTATTCATTATTTACCTAAATAATATAATTCTTCACTGTAAATTATAACTTTATTGTGCTCTTTATGTGGAAAACATGGTGCTTTGCACCTGTGCAAATTCTAGTCAGGCCGCCACCGTAAAGCTGAACTTACCATTTTGATCTTCTTAAAAAACAATCCATAATTGGAATCTCGTCCTGAACTGCAAAAACAAGATGTGTGTTCATTTCAATTACAAGACATTTTGACCATTTAAGGCTTCAAATATGTTCTTTTTATGATATGGAGAGAACAATATCTTAATATCTTAATATGTTATCATATTCAGGACAAACTTACTCTGTCAAGAGCATGTTGACAGACTTTTATCAAAAGAGAGCTCCACTCTCAAAGCATCAAATACAGTATATTAGACTTCACTCCATTTAATTACTGAACATTGTTATGGAATGCACCGTCTTTTTTTATAAATCAGAATACTGACCTACCTGTCAAGTCAGTAAGGATGGACCAGTACTTAGATTTATTTATTTATTTACCTATTTTACAAAAACTCCTTCAGTCTATATTCTCAGCTTTGCTCTCCTGTAGTGTAGGTAGTCACTACACTCAATCACAGACATGGCTCACCCTACAAGTTCCAAAAGTTTGTACAGGCTTTCTCTTATTGGCCCAATTAATCTTGTAATTTATGCTAACAAAACTAAGTTTACCTCGTTAATAGTTTCAAGTTTTATTTAGTAATCTTATTGATTGTTTTCAATCTAACTGACTATGTCTTCTGTTACCACTGCCTTCCTGCATTATTTCCGAGGTTTTAAATTAACCAATTAGTCCCTTAAATGTGTTTTTCTGCTGCACTGAGCTACAGCAGTAAATTTAATATTTTTTTTTTTACTTCCGCTGCTTGGGTTAAACTGTAAACATTAAATATTTTTTTAACTGACCACTGTCCTTCTGCTCAGAACCAAAGGTCACGGATCACTCTCAATCTCAGACTTCAATTCATTCCCAGTCAGGCGATGGGAAGGAGTACACACAGATTCCCTCACCTGAGTCTTGTGACGTCAACGGGCCACAAGACGCTCCCACACAGAACAAAGGTATGTCCAGGAAGAAATGTAGAAACTTGTAAAACTCATTCACTATAATTATCCATGTATTTATTACCCTTCACATTGACATGTTTGTGTCAAGCTCGAAGATGTTTTCGCTCGGTCCACAACACCAAACCCTTTGACATTATCAAACTCGGATGTGAAACCATATATTATAAATAATCTGCTAAACCTTTAATGTAAACAGGCTTGATAAATAAACCTACCATATATTAAAGGCATTCACCTTGAAAAAAACAAGTTGAGGGGGTTCGGGCATCTGATCAGGATGCCTGCAGGACACCTCCCTTTTGAGGTTTTTACCAGTTACATCTAACTGGGATACTGGGGTAGACCCAGATTTCTCTGGAGGGACTATACATCTCATCTGATGTGGGAACCTCTCAGGATCCCTCAGGTTGAGCTGGAGAGTGTTGCTGAGGAGAGGGACATATTAAATATCCTTGTTAGTCTGCTGCCATAATGACCCAAAACCCGGATAAGCGGTAGCAGATGCATGGATGGCTATTTTAAATGAAACCTGAAATACAATGGTTATTTTAATCAGCTAAAATGGGTAAATCTTGGATTGCTGTCGGATGGTGAAAACATGATTACAATGCCATATGTTTTATTACTCCTAAAGTGAGATTTAATTACATCTAGTCTTTATAGCCAAACAAACAATAAAATCCCCGCAACATTGCTGATTTAGACCTAAAAAGGGAAACTGGGAGGACTCACGTGATGCATGGACTTATTTTTGTTTCTCTATAAAACAAAAATAAATGTTATTTTATATAATTATATTTTATCAACCACAGCGAGGCTAGATTAAGATTGACATGACATTAATCTTTCTCCAATTTGGGGTATGAGGAAATGGGATGGCAAATAGTCACCCATATATGTTGCAGAGATTCCACTTAAGGAGCTGTTAGGCAAATTTCTTCACAAATTCAGAACAAGTTTGACAAAAGAAGCTGTTAACCAATTAATTATGGTGCTCTGAATGAACTTTGATTTAATGTTCTTTACACCTCAGTCCACATAGAGAAAACTTGTCCAAAAACTAAAAAATGGTCAGATGTCTGTACTGTACCACTGTTAGTCACACAATGCTGTGAAAAAGTCTTGGATTTACATCTGATTTTTTTAATCTCATACTGAAGTTGTGTTTGATTAAATAAAGACAAGATGAGTAAACACACAAAATATAGTTTTTAAATGATGGCAGTATATAAGAACGGTTAACCACAGTCAATTTTGCTTTTGTGAAGAAGCATTTGGCCATTAGAAAGTAAATCCAAAAAAAACACCAAAATGCATTAATAATTGGTTGCAGCTGATGTAGACACGCACACCCTGATCACTACCAGCCCTGTTCCGCCAAGTCATCACTTAGATTAACCATTTTGAGAAACAGGAAGTTGGCTTCTGGGTCTCCTGTTCTGCGCGAAAAATTTAAAGGAATTCAGGTGTCTGGTCACATTTCAATGAATTGAAGCCCAAGCACAACTGGGTCATGTGTCAGGAAAAAGAATCAGGAAATAATAAAGCCCAGCTTGTCTCTATGTCTCAACTTTTTGTGAGAATTTGGTGTCAAACAAAAGTTTATTCTATACTGTCTGGTTAAGTCCTATCACATTTATAGTATATTGAAAATTTAAATAGATATAGAGGTAATTGTATTGACTCTGTGTTTTTGCAGATACTTTGAGCTCAGCCACTGAGGAGGCTCAGGAGCTTCCGCTTTGCAGCTGTCGTATGGAGACACCCAAGAGTCGAGAGATTCTCACCCTGGCAGACAGGAAGTGCATGGCCACAGATAGTGTGGATGGACTGCTGACCCGCTGCCAGGGCGCCATACTGAAACATGAAATGATGCGTCCCTCCAACACTGTTCAGCTGCTGGTTCTATGTGAAGACCATCGTAATGGCATGGTGAAGCACCAGTGCTGCCCCGGCTGTGGCTTCTTCTGCAGGGCCGTGAGTACATGGTTGATATCAGGTTCAGGCCTTAAGCTGCAGATTGATCATATCTCAAAGGAATATGCTATAAATTAGGGGTGTGCATTCCTCCCTTATGACAGGATTCCATAAGCATCTAGATTTGTGGCCTGTTATATGATTCAGGAACCATTTGTTTTAATGATAATCAATTTAATTCAATGTAATCTGCTATAGTTGTAAACGTTTGCTAAATGTTAGGTTTAAAATAAACTAATTCCATGAAAGTTATTACTTACCTCTATATTAATTTGTTGGCATTTTAAATATAAACTGGGTTCTTTCTCACAAACTTCGGCCCAGGTGTTACAGGGAGGAGTATAGATAATATAAGTTAAAAGAAAAGGAAAGTGATTCCCTTATATTTACACTTAAATTCATTAACTTTGCAAAGCAACTAAAGGACTGCATTATATTACCTCAGGCATTTTCACCAGCTGAAACTAGGAAACAAGATGACCAAAAATATTGTGAGACACTGAACAACAGCTTAACTTAAGAACAAAATTTCACTGACAAAATGTAATTAAGTGACATACTGTGAACAGCTAACTCTTAGAGATTTGCAGATATATGGTGAGCTGTGATTATCAACAAAGGAATCAAATGATGTCCAATAATTGGTTTTTGTAACCATAAGCACTGCATTTTTCAGTTCAGGAATAATTTTGTTTTTGTACGATAAAGAACTCCGGCACATGTCTGTCAAGTATACTATGTTTCACACACATTCTACTTTGTATATTCAACCTCTGCTCTAATAATTTTATCACATCACGAAAGCCATCGTTCTTAAGATGTCTATGTAGATTCTCTTTAATCCAGGTCATGGAAATCCATGTGGGTTGAATACAAAGCAACTGGACTAGAAATGGTCCATGGCACATCTTGACCATTCAGGGGAAATGCCATTAGATAAAGTCACATCGTAAATTTTTAAATCAATTTCCAATTGGAAATTTTTTGTCTGATAATCTCTTCAGCCTTACTATACTATATGCGGATTAACAGCGTCTGATACAATAAATTGTTCTCCATTTATAGTTGTGGTTGAAATTCACTGAGAAAACATCTCCGTCACTCAGAATAAACTTGATAGAACTTCTAATCTGAACTGGAGAACAAAGTCAATGGCACATAGATAATGAAATAACATAGCAGAATTTACTTTCATTACTTAATATTAAATTATTGTTCAAATAATGGAATTTCTTTGTGGGCTACCTTTTGAATCAGATAGGAAAAGTCACTCCATCCGTTGTGTACTTTCTGCAGTCACTTGTGCAATAAAAATAGAGTGTAAAATAGTCAAAGAAAATGCTGTTTCTCTCACAATCTGAAAATCACAAATTGTGACCAAAATAAATCAAACATTAGAGGCAATTATATTTTGTGTGATTTCGCCTTGTTTTAACTAGCACTATAAAAAGTCTTTTTTACTGATTAAGTCTGTCAGAAGAAGTATTTTAACAAGTTAAAATTGAATCATTTTGAGAGGGATGAGTTGTATAGACTCAAGGATTAATTGAAAAATATCAAAAAATTTACTGATAATAAAAAAGTAGAATTAATTGTTGCATTAAATATGTTTTGAAGAAGTCAGACCCTTGCATCTAGAGCTTCAAGTGATTTGTTTATCAATCAAATGAATATTAGTTACCAAATATTTTGATATTAAACTGATCATTTCCATAATTTTTTAATCAAAAGGTTCAAGATCATCTGCTGTTTCTACCTTATTTAACAAGCAGTACTCTATAGATAATCTGAAGTATTTACTGCATATCTTTGTTTCATAAGGAAGTCTTTGGTTAAGGTTTTTCTAATGGCTGCACAGAAAAGTAAACAGCACTTTTCAGCACTGGAAAGTTGACATTGACATTTTCACATCTTTTATATTTTTTACAGTTCATTGATGATAGCTGTATCGATTGTTCAAAGTAAAACAAAATTTAATTTTATAAACAGTCAGAGAGGACCATTATTTTTTGGCAACAGAATCTAGCAGTCTTTCCTCTTGCAGGGGACCTTCATGGAATGCCAACTTGACATCAGCATCTCTCACCGTTTCCATCGTACCTGTGCCTCGGTGCTGAAAGGACAAAGCTTCTGTCCCCACTGTGGGGAGGAGGCTAGCAAGGCCAAGGAAGTCACCATCGCCAAGGCTGATACCACTTCCACTGTGCCCCACGCGCTTTCCCAAGCACCTACCACTCCCGGAGTCGCTGAGGGCCGAGCAGACACCACCACTGGCAGGTAAACTACAAACTGTGAACTTTCTGTCAAATATGCAAGAAGTTACCTGCCATGAATATGGAACGTATTGCAGGGTTTCAAACTTTATACACTGGTTGGTTTGGTATTCTCGTATTTTAAAGTATTGATGTCTCTTAATTAATCTTATTCGGTTGCAAACAAAGTGGGAGTAGTACATGGTCTACAAATCCAAGATGAACATAACCTTCAGGAAGTAATTAGCAGAAAATGTGTAAAATTTGTAAAGAATTTATATTCTACTTTATGGGAATTCTTATTAATAACATAATAGACCCGACAAATATCATAATAAATAGAATACCTATCCTTTTTTTCCCTTTTTTTTGTTTTCCAGCTCTTCTCGACTAGCCATGGGGTCTGAGGTCACCGGCAAGGCGGACAGCTCACTACCCATTCGTTCTCCACATGTACTCGACAGCGCTGCTGTTCCTGGGTCGTCCAGGACTGCATTGCTGCAGGCCAGGACAGGAGCGACAGATTCTCCTACAGTCCCTCAAGGAACACCTCGAGAGACTCTAGAGAGCATCCTGGTAGCACTTGACACAGAGAAGTATGTTATGGAACCAGAATGTCTTCTTCATTTGCCTGTATGAACAAAAGCCTAGGAAAAAAACTTTAAAAATTCTTCAACTTTGTATTCTTGTTTTGATCAGGCCCAAGAAGCTGCGTTTCCATCCCAAGCAACTTTACTTTTCAGCCAAACAGGGAGAACTCAGGAAGGTCTTACTCATGTTGGGTATGCTAAACCCTAAAGTCTCTCATTAATCTTGTACTTTATTCTTTAGTTCCCTTTTCCCTTCATCTATTGGTTCTTTATATGCATCTAAATATTGTTTTTGTCCAAGCCTTATTTAGTTGAACCATTCCCTTCTCCTTTTACCTTCCAGTGGATGGTATTGACCCAAACTTTAAGATGGAATCACAGAACAAACGCACCCCACTCCATGCTGCAGCTGAGGGAGGACACCAAGACATTTGCCACATGCTTGTACAGGTAAATCTTGTACTGATTATCTTTCAGTTCTGCTCTGCAGACACTCTGATAGTAATGATTAAGGCTGCTTTAGAGAAAAAGCCAAGCTTTAAAGTTTACGTTTGGAATCTCATCTCTCTTTAATGGCTTAAATTGGAAGATATTGACACCGTTTGTGACCCCATCAGGCAGGTGCAAACTTGGACATTTGTGATGAAGATCACAGGACACCACTGATGGAGGCCTGCGAGAACAACCACATGGAAACAGTTTTGTACCTGTTAAGAGCTGGAGCTAGTGCCACACATAAGGTACAAGTACATTTAATCCCAGATTTTGATCAGCAAGCTACAGCAGTGAGTAAAATAAGATTGTATTTTGTTCATTTTCATTTTTGACAGCTGTCATACCTTTATAGCACCAAACCCCCAGCACCCAAAAACGAAAGCAGTTGAAAATAACTTATTTTATTCTAGATGTTCTTAAAGTCTACCTGTAGACTTGAGAAGCTGTCAATAATTAGCATCTGTGCTGCTCTCAGGATATTGAAGGGTTCTCGTGTCTCCACCTTGCGGCCAAGTCTGGACATTACAAGATTGTTGAACACCTTCTGTCCACAGGGTTGATCAACATCAATTGTCAGGTCAGTGAATGTTCACACTGTCCTTCCAGTCTTTGATCGTCTTGTTTTCAGGTGTGAGGATGTGCGTCTGTGTTTTAAAATTGGTGTTGATATGTGTCCTTTGACACTAATTGTCACTTCTGTAAGAGCATTCAGATTTTTTTTTTTCAAAGTACTTTGATCCCACTAATTGAAATAGAGACTGTTGTGTAACAGTGTACAGACTGGGAGAGAAAGCACTGCTGTAAAAAAAAGCTTCCTAACTTTCGAAATGACTGTATGTCAGGATGATGGCGGTTGGACGGCTATGATCTGGGGGACAGAATACAAGCATGTGGACCAGGTGAAGCTGCTTTTGTCCAAAGGAGCTGACATCGGCATCAGGGACAAGGTAAGCTTAGGAGTCTGCCTTTAACATACTGGGCAGTAACTGTAACTATTTTATAACTGCTGCTTTATTTTGCTTTGTGCCATAGGAAGAAAACATCTGTCTTCACTGGGCAGCATTCTCGGGAAGCGTAGACATTGCTAAACTGCTCCTGGATGCAAATTGTGATCTGCAGGCAGTCAACGTGCACGGAGATTCTCCTTTACACATTGCTGCACGGGAGAATCGTCTGGACTGTGTCACGTGAGATACCACTGCCATTTTGAAAAAAGACCACAAAAAAAGAATCTGTGATAACATTAAATAATACTTTTTTTAACTGCAGTGAAGAACTAACTATCTTTCTTAATGAGTTACATATGAAAGATGTTCAGAAGTGGCTTGTTGTTAAAGATCGGTAAAATTCTCCTCAGACTTTTCTTGACTCAAGGGGCAGATGTATTTCTGAAGAACCGCGAGGGGGAAACTCCTCTGGACTGCTGCAGCCACAGCTCGAAGGCCTGGTCGGCCCTGCACGCCAACAGGAAGGAAAGAGAAGCCAAGAACAGCAGACTCACTACAGTGAAAAAAATACTGCACAGGTTAAAATTATAAAATGCTTCGCCTCTTGAAAATAACATTGTTAGGCCAATGCAGGGGTTTGTTTCAGGTTGTTTTTTTTTGTAATTGGATATATGTTGAAAGATTCTGTAAAGCAAAGCCAATTTTTTTTAGCCCATATGAGTAAAAGGATCAGATTGTAAATATTGCATCTTGATTTAAAACACTAACGGCCCATGATCGGCATCTACTGTTTCAACAGCGACATAGCTCTGGGACAGGAGAGAGTTCCCATTCCTTGTGTCAATTCTGTGGACAGTGAACCTTGTCCAGGCGGCTACAAATACATCTCCGAGAACTGTATTACCTCCCCAATGAACATCGATAGAAACATAACACACTTGCAGGTCAGTTGCAAACCATCATTAGGTATTGTAAAGGAACCTGATTCTATTTGTCTCCGCATGATGTAACATTTATTTTCTCTGCCTTTAATCACGACCAACAGTACTGCGTTTGTAAGGAAGACTGTTCGACAAGTATCTGCATGTGTGGACAGCTCAGTCTGCGCTGCTGGTATGACAAGGTGAGTCTACACAGATGGACCAAACTCCTTTTTTAAGACAAAGCAGAAACCCCAACAACGATTTCTTTTGACGAATGAAGCATTACATAAAAATGTCTAATGATATGAAATCATATAAATTATGTATTTATTTCTGTCCTATGTTCAGAGCGGTCGCCTTCTTCCTGAATTCTGCTGTGAGGAGCCCCCTCTTATCTTTGAGTGCAACCACGCGTGCTCTTGTTGGAGGACCTGTAAGAACCGTGTTGTGCAAAATGGACTCAGGTAATCAAACCCCTATCGGCACTTTCACACCCGGATGTTTTTTTTCATTTTATAAGTTTGATCTGTTTAGTTTTAGTGTAAGTAACTAATACTAAACGGATCAAGCAATACGTATTCACTTCATTTCAGCAATAAAAATGATGGCCAGCAACATGCGAACGTCAGCAGTAGCTTTAGAACGCTTTTCCCATTTAAGATAGACTGCAACCCAGCAAATTGTTAATAAATTTGCACAAAGTGAAATGTAAAATGACCAAATGATATTGTGCATCATCCAGGACCAAGCTTCAGCTCTTCAGGACCAGTAATAAGGGCTGGGGTGTCCGAGCACTGCAGGACATACCACAAGGGACCTTTGTATGCGAGTAAGTCTAATTGACAAATAAAGCCTTGCTTATATTTGTGGTCTTTTTCCAGTGGATATTTGATAAATAACATCCGTTTCATTGTTGTAATCAGAATATGCATGTTGTGTCAACCTCCCCATTTTGAAAAATATTGCTTTCATAAAAGGTGCCTATCTCTGCCAGATGGAGACAGACATAATCATCAATTATTTTGCTTGGAGTTGCTGTTAGTAGCGAGTTGAGAAAATGTTTAATAAAACATTACTAATAACATAGGCCGAACAAGAATTTCCTTAAAAGGCTTAATAATCTGCACAACATCCTGCTGGTATTCCTCCAATATAATTTATACATGCAGGCCAACATTTTTCCTCACCGAATCCCAGCCTCAAACTCATCAACTCCTATCGAATATATAAATCTTTTAAACTGGCACAAAACGTATAGTTCCGAGTACACAAGTGGAAGCAAATCATGCCATGTTGGAGAGAATTTTCAACCGTGGTTTAATTTATATTTCAGAACCATTTTTCCCAACGAGTACACCAACTAGCCAAATATTATATTATACACTGCTCAAAACATTAAGACAGTTAATCACAACAGTATGTCAAATTAAACTTCTGGGACATTGGTCTGTCCATTTCAAAAACCTATTTGATTGTGGAACGAACAACACCCTGGCCACATTATGTACCAGATGAAATCCTCAAACTCACTGTTAGACTGTACCCTTGGTTCCTCGTGGTGCAGGATAATGCCCGGCCTCATGTGACCCGAGTGTGTAGGCAGTTCCTGGATGAAGACGGTTTTGAGCTTACTGATACTGATCCAGGTATGGAAAGACGCAATTCGCCATTTCATCAGGAGCATACACAGATGTTTTCAGGATTGTAGACAAGCATGTTGGGGCCAAACACGCTATTGAACCAGATTATGAGTAATTGTAATGACATTCAAAGTATTCAAGTTAGATCAGCCTGCGATTTCAGATTTTCACTTTGATTTAGTATCCAGCCATCAATGGGTTCACAATATTGGTTTCCATTTACTGTATTATTCTTACGTCATTTTGTTCTCAAAGAATCAACCAATCTATACAAGTAAAGGTTTTCAATTTGAATATTTCATTAATCGAGATCAAATCCTTGATATAACTGCCCCTGTCCCTTTTTGAGCAGTGTATTTTAATTCATATACAACAGAAAAAACAAATAATTAGGATTACCAGTCTCAAGTGTTAACCTTTACTTTAATTCGGGTGCTGTATTTGTGTGTTGTTACGTTACCAGTCAAGTTTTGAGGCAAGGCTACTGCTTTTACAGTTTGATAAATGGGTTGTGATCAGTATGTGAGGAACAACAATGTTAACGGCATAAACATGCGCATAACTCCCGCTTTTGCTTGAAAAGATTCAGACAATGTATGTCCATCAAAACAGAGTTTAGTCTTGGAAGCTAGGTATATAAGAAGTGCAGTCCACTTAAATAAAATCATATTATTCCAGTTTTGTTAACTGTTGATATGATCTAAACTGTAACAGACTAAAAACTTTTCTTTGATGTCTAAGGCTATTGACAGTTCTCCTGCGTTTTACCAGGTATGTGGGTGAGATCATTTCTGAAGCAGAGGCAGAGATGAGGCAGAATGACGCTTTCTTATTCAGCCTGGATGATAAGGTAAAAGAGTTCTGACAACATGTTCTACGTTTGATGCAGGTGTGAATGGGATTAAAGAGACTGACACTTTCTTTTTCTATTGACTCTCGACTTTTTTATTTTCAGATGTCTTTCCATGCAGAATCCCCCTCAGTTGTGTAATTTTTAGTGACCCTATCATTTATCTTGCCTCCCAGCCAGAAGATCTGTACTGCATCGATGCCCGTTTCTATGGAAACATCAGCCGTTTCCTCAATCACATGTGCGAGCCCAACTTGTTTGCCTGTCGAGTGTTCACGATGCACCAGGATCTTCGTTTCCCACACATCGCCTTCTTTTCCAGTGAAAACATCAGGGCTGGAGAGGAGCTTGGGTAAGAGCTTTTTACAATAATTTAAACAATACAATTTAAGACATGGTGTGTTTTTCTTTTAGCAATTTAACTAATTAAGTGACTGCTAGATTAAAAGACTTAAACATTACAATAAAAATCAGAAAACCATCCCCTCTGTATAAAGTGCAAAATGTGGATCATTAGAGCAAGTATAACCAGAAGCTAAAAGTATGCATAAAGACTAGAACTGTACTAATTTGTGTATAGGTTAGAAATATGAAACATTTCCGTATCTGTATAGATAAATTATATAATGTTTTACAATTTGCCATTTTCTAAAATATAAAATCCAGAATTTTAAAAACCAAATTATATTACAAGAAAAGTGTTTTTATTCTCTTGGCATTAGAAGTAGACATGCAAAATGTTTACCAGAGTGAGCTCAATGTTGTTGAAAGCATGGCAAAAATGATGGCAGACAACTGGAGACACACAGATGGAGCTGCCACTACCTTTACATGACAGCCTATTGGACACCACAGCCTTATCAGGATTTCCTCAAAGAACAATATGAGATACACCATTTGCTTCATGTTTTCCCCTATTCACAGGAAGGGTCCACGCTCAATTGCTTTTTCTCGTGCAAAATAATAAGTGTGATCCTCCATTTGATTAAAAAAAAAAAAGGTTAACAAAATTCACAAAGTATTTAGCCAGAAAAACTTATTCCTCAGTATCTTCTTTGTTGTTGTCTTTTAGGTGAGGGGTTTCACTGTCTTTCTACCTCTAAGTTATTGTACAAACATTGCAACACAACATGCGGCACCACTCTGTAGAAATAATCAAAAAAATAATAATTCTCGTATTCAGCTGATTATATGCATAAAACATAATAAATAATATTATTCTCAGTTTATTCAAATATATGCACCTACTTTTTACACAATGCACCTTTAAGTTGTCCCGCCGGTATTGTTTGTCGCTGCTGGTTGTCGGTCCGCGCCGTTAGTCTGTTGATGATGTTTAATCATTGACTGTATACTTCTCTTGTAATTGTTTATTTAGACATTATATTAAAACATGCTTTTATCCACTGCGATCTCCAATGTTGAATTACAAGATGTAGTATGTTCTTAGCATTCGGACTAGAGAAACAAGCTTGATCATGAACTATAATTAGTTAGTCTGCGCTCAAAACGAAGATCCATGTAATATTTTTTGAGGGACCAGAGCACAAACCCCAATACAAAAAATAAGACTCCCATAGGAAAGCTAAGAAAACTGCTGGGTCTGTTTTTAAGACATTTCTTAGCTTCAGTGAAGATGACATGAAGACAAAGACACCACAGCATTGATACTGACCATATCTGAATGTCACATTCAAAGTCAAATTTAAGTGACTTTGAATGTGACATTGTTGTTACAGCCCGACAGGTTGGTCTGAGTATTTCAGAAACTACTACTAAAACTAAACAGAATCTACTGAGATTTTCATAAACAAACCATGATCACAACCAGGATTTACAAAGAATGGCGCAAAGAAAATTAAAATCTTCAGCTGCAGTTCTGTTTGAAAATCCCTTGTCGATGCCAGAAGTCATGGTCGGTCAGAGCAGTCAGAGTTTCAAGCTGATAGAAAGGCAACAGTAACTTAAATAACTGCGTATTTTAACCGAGGTATGCGCAAGAGCACATTGAGTGCTAATCCTGTCAGCTAAGAACAGGCAACCAAAGCTAAAATTAGCACAGGCTCACCAGAATTGGACAACAATTGATTGGGAAAATGTTGCCTGGTCTGATGAGTCTTGATTTCTTGTGCGACATTTGAATGGTAGTGTCAGAAATTGGCGTAAAAACATAAGCATGGATTCACCCTGCATTGCATCAACGGTTCAGGCTGGTGGTGGTGTGTAATGACGTGGGAGATATTTTTCTTGGCATAATTTGGGTCCCTTAGTACTAATTGAGCACTGTTTGAGTATTGTTGCTGACCATCTCCATACTTATGACAACTTCCAGCCAGATAATGTCACAAAGCTCAAATCATCTCAAACTGGTGTCTTTAACATGATAATGAGTTCACTGGACTCAAATGGCCTCCAGATCTCAATCCAATAGAGCATCTTTGGGACGTGGTGAAATGGGAGACTGGCATCATGGATGTACAACCATATCTGCAGCAACTGTGTGATACTATCATGTCAATATGGACCAAAATCTCTGGGGAATATTTCCAGCACCTTGTTCTATCTGTGCTACCAAAAAGTAAGGCAGTTTTGATAGCAAAAGAAAGTCCAACCCGATACTAGCGAGGTATACCTAATCAAGTAGCCAGCAGTGTATTTTAATTTTAAGCTAAGTCTCGCTCTGTCCCCAAGTGTCCTGTCCTCCAATGATCACACTTTCATGGACAATTCCAATAATTAGTATCACAATGATACATTAGCACGGACACCTCGGACATCTGACTTGCAACGCTCTCGTCTTCGCTACCCAGTCCTGCTTCGGGCTTTGTCCCATGCCATTCAGGTGACTTCAAATGAAGAGAGAAGAGTCAACACCTCCAGCAATGCGAGCCATTCACGCAGAAGAGACTTCACAGTCCAGTTATCCTGCATAATCTACCAAATTCTTGATACACCCGAGAGGAATGTGACGGATGTAACAAATAAGATCCATCCCTATGAGCTAAAGTGGCTTAGCAATCATCTAGCAATACGAGTGTCCATATTCATCAACCCTCAGGAGTCTGTTTTCACGATGGTGTGGTCCGTAACCCTACCCCTAGATATTTATTCATGCAGTATGTTAGTGAGTTCATAGATTTGATACTTGCTGTGAAAAGATAATCGTTGGCATTTTAAACATTATTTCTGTGTAACATGGGGGGTTAGGGGGGGATCAAGCCGGTTTGAGCCAAGGAGAATTAAGTTGGATTAAAAAAAGAAATAATTCATGACATAATTTACATCACACTATTTGAACTCAATATGGTCGGAAAAAATTACTTACAAGATATGTGTGTGGAAAAGTTTAGAAAATGGAAAAGAAAAATTATTTCAGAAGTCCTATGCATTTGTGTACTATAATATTTATATTTCTCATCCCTGATTTTCAGATTTGATTACGGAAATCACTTCTGGGAAGTCAAAAGTAAGCTGTTCAGCTGTGAATGCGGCTCGTCTAAGTGCAAATACTCGTCAGCAGCCTTGGCATCGCTGCAGGCAGACAGCACACCAGAGGACCCCCAGCAGCCCAGTGCATCACCTGATACCAGCTCTTCCAACGGTCCAACCAGCCCCTCCTAAAAAAAAAACCCAACCTCACACTACATTACATGTGCACATGAATTACATACACACTGGGATGCCTGTCTCCATCCCTCTTGAACTCACGCATTAGTGAACTTAAACTCTGTCGCCACTTCTGCTTATACCATGGACCATCGGCCTCCATCAAATGTTTTGCAGAACCAGATGCACAATGAAACCCTGAAGAACTCACTGCACCTTTTTGTTTGACAAAAAGCAGGAAAAAGTGACAGCACGCACAGCAAATGGTCAAATGGACTTCTTTTTGTTTCACACGTAACTTTACTTGCAAGGAGAACATTGTTTAATATTGTTAAATGACTTTTATTCAAGAGTCGTAATCAAGGAATTTTGGGCCTGAGGATGAGGGTATTGTTGTCTTTTGCAAAGACAACCTCAGCATACAGCTGGGTTTAACTTGTTTGACCTTTTCGGTCGTATATCATCATCATTCCAGCAAAATTAGCTGATAAATATTGAGTCAATCTCTCTGTCACTTCATCTTAATTGCAGTGTTTGATGTCCAAAATTTGCCACCATTTTTAATAAATTGGAAAAACTAAATGAAATGATGTGAAAGACAAAGAAATGGTGCAAAACGTGGACTTTTATTAATTTTATACTCAAATTATTATGAATGGTCAGATACAGAGATGCTGTATAATTCCTGTGAAGTGAGGTTGGATGAAATTGGATCATGTCATTAAGCATGTTTGAAATGATCGGAACATGTTAGATATTTTGCCACGGTTGTTGAGGAATGGATCAAACTGAAATTACTTAAAAAGCAAAGAAGAAAATGGTGCTCAAAGGTTTTCATTTTTATTATTGAAGTGAACATAGTTTGTAAAATAAGAAAGGGTTTAAGTTTTTTTATGTTTAATTTTAACTCCAGTTTTCTAATCGTAGTTACTGTACTTAGGCTGTTTTTAATTTTGTTTCATGATTTTGCCAACATGTCTTTATAAATGTTGTTAGTAAAGCAGTGACTGTTGTGCGAGGTCTTGAAAGATATACATGGAAAAAATGCTATAAAAATGCACTTCCACAAAGTTCTGTTACATATTTCTGAATTGTGAACCATCCATCAAATTGGTTGTATGTTTTTTCAATAAATTTACTACTATTGCATTTATTCTGACGCTTTACTTGTAGTTTCTGTGGACGGTAAGTCTTGTCTTCTATGATGCTGCTTCGGAATTTTGTAGAATTCAAATATTTTTGCATATTTTTCTCCAGCTCTGTCATTCAGGTCCAGGGAGAGATTGCTTTTTGCTATTTATCTCATCATACACATCACTGGAAGATCTTCATACTAAAGCCTGCAGTAAATCTTACACTGCATGAACCAAAGCCGCGGCTAAATTTCGACAGACAGGCCCAGGGCCCACTGCTGAATGATTCTAAAAGCTAATTCCGACACTCAGTTTGAGTTCTGACTTTAAAAAAGCTTGTCATCTGTTATATCAGAGCTGGTAAAGAGCTAATTTTCTTAGGACAGAAGCCACAACTAAATAGCAGGAGAAGTAAAGACACAATAGTAATTACTCCGCTACAAATAAATATGAGTTCTAAGTGGCTTAAAATCTACTCGTACTTTTATACTTAACAGCATTTAGTATTAAATCCAAAGTTAACTAACTTATGTAATGCAAGTCAGAGCTCTTTAGAGCTGAAAAGTATGATTCTCTATTTTGTATGTGTCTAATACTAAAATTGTGAGATCTTTAATTTTAACATAAAATTAAAAGGCAACCTGAGTAAACACAAAATAAAAGTATTGTATAATTTTATTCACCGAGCCAACAAGTCGGTGAATAGACCAAATACAAATTGGGCATGTACATAACACAATCTCCCCCTTAAGACTAAATCCAAAAAACTAAAAGGCTACATTAGTAACTAGTTCCAGCTGGAAAAGACCCACCCAGACCTCATCACTACCAGCTCTGTTCAATCACATCATCACCTCAATAGACCATCATCAGAAGCAGGAAGTTTTTAGGTCTCAACTAACATACTATACCAAAATCAAAAATTCCAGGATATTTTTTAGGCCCTGGAATGCTACAGATTCACAATGAAATAGATGATCTATAATGATAATGTTTCTCACTGTGGTACATAAAGAGATTCTGAGATGATGTGTCTGGGACAAGAGTGAACTTTCCCGGAAGTGGCCAACCCAAAAATAATTCCTCTATGGGGTCAGTGTTGGACATTAAAGCAGTAACAAAAGGCAGTGCAGGCCTTTCACCTGAATAATGGTCAGAGTTAATGGCTCCACCATCCAGATCCACTGCTCACCCAGAACATTCTTTAGTTTCACCTGAAGTTTGCCACAACGCAGCATATTCTATGGAACCATTACTTGAAAGTAGAACTGTTTGAAAGAAATTAGTACCATTAAATCAAGTGTAAACCAAACATTTCCCCCAAAAAAATCATTTTAGTGGATTGGTTGGCGGGGGATTTGCTGCTACAGGATCAGGACAAACTGCTGTCATTGAAAGAAACATGAATCCTACTCCTTAATTCAGAAAATTCTGAAGGAGAAAAAGTTCATCAATTTCAAAATTGAAGCTCAAGCATAAGTGGGTCAATGCCACAAGGCATCCCAAGCAGAAGAGTAATTCCACCTCTAGCTCAGTTTTGCAGTGGTTAATAGAATGATCTCCAGCCAAGCAGTTGCTGCTAAAGGAGTGACAACTAGACACTTTGTTAAGGAGGTGTGAATACCTTTTTACACATCAACATTTTGTCTTATTAAATGAAATTCTCAATTAAAACCTCTATTTTGTGTTTACTTAGGATTTATTTGTTTTACATTACTTTTTTTTCCCCGATCAGGAAGAAATCAGGATAGGACACTTTTTCATAGCACTGCACATAAGCATTGTATATATTAAAAGGTGACGAACGGAAAAAAAAACTCCACACGCTTCTTAAATATCTTGCACTACCACGTTGCAAGTTTTTTCAAATTCCTTATCTGACCTAATTGCAACGTAGATATGCGTTGCATACTCAATCAATTTTTGCTACAGTAGCTCTTCAGTGGGATAGACAACACAGGCTAGTCCTCACTCCCTACAGGTATCAATGAGCCTTGGGCATCCATGACTCCGTCCACCATTTGTCCTTCCTCAGACCGTTTTTGTGGGTACTAAGAACTGCAGACCGGGACTGAAGAAGATCTGCTGTTCAGGAGATGAACCCTAACCCTAGCCATGAAAATTTAGCACTTGCAAAGTGCCTCAGATCCTTATGCTTTACACCCAGTAACTGATGCCGTTGTTTGTTCCATGTTATTATGACTTCACCTGCCAGTTGTTAAAATGTTACGGGTGATATGCAAAGAAACCGTTAAGCAAATTTTTTGTGAAGAAAAAAGTACAATAGAGAGGTATGAAGGATTGGTTTTCTCAGTAAAATTAAATACAATGTGTAAGTAATTGTATTTAGTTCCCTCTCACTGCTGCAACTAAACTCCATCAATAAAGAGCATTGTGGCAAACACAAATATATGTATGAGCTGGTGTAGTTGCAGACATCTTATAGATTTGGATTCAAAATATCTCCTCTAACAGCAGTGAAACAAAAACACAGCAGGAAGTGAGACTGTGGGTCTGCAGGCCTTTTAGGTCTCATGAACTGGCTGATGATTGCTCCCTTCCTGGTTACTAGGGCGGACAGCGAAAACAGAGTCGATAATATAATCAGTGAAATTTCTCTTGATGCACGCAAGACATTTGGTCTGATAATGTGGTTGTAAACTGGCAGGACAGGAAACAGCTTTTCTGCATTCCAAGGTTGGAGAAACTTTTTTTGTCTTTGGTGCCACTGCCCTGGTATCTGATGGGAGCTTCCTGGAGACACGCATACTTTAAGTGCATGAGTAAAAAAACAGCTTCCAGTATTCACTCTGGATTCATCTCAGTACCCTTGTAGAGCAGCTATGAAGAGAACAGTCCCACTAAACTCCAGATGGGCAGAGAGACGAAGCACAGTGGTTTATGGTACGTTCAATCTGGGTCTTACCACCTTTACTGCGTCAATAACTATTATAGTAGATACTCATGAAAGGCCTTGGTTTTCTAGTTTCAGTGTCTTTTTACAAGGGATCAGGAAATGTTTGATTGGTTACAAGGGAGGAGGTGGTTACTAGGAGAGAAAAATTACATTTCTGTTAAAGAAATTATGTAACTTTTGTTGAGTTTTTTTATATCAATTGTTCCTTGTCACACACACACACACACACACACACACACACAACCTCTGAAAACTGCATGAAGAGTATGAACAGATCTTTTCAGGTCCCATCACAGCATGTTCACACAAAAATGGAAGAAATCAGGATGAGATCTAATACTTCTTTACAGGACGGTAGACGTATGTTGATGCTCAGCTAATATTCAGAAAATGTGTTCCTACAACTCAAGCACTTATATGTATGAGAGGAAAACTTAAGGGAAAATTAACAATATAATGTGAGGTTTATTATTAGCCACATCCTGCACCAAGTTATGTCTTGACACCATAAGAAACAAATTTTCATTATATTATAAAATCTATTCTAATGCCCTAATAACATGCCACGAATAGAAGAAACAAAAGTTCATATAAAACAACTTCTTTTTATTATTTTGTATTTCGGGGCGTGAAACCTAATCAGTTTTGTTACAGTTTTTACATGTTTTGCAAATAAAAAAGGGCAATCTCATTCCCTAAATAGAAAAGGAAAAAAAGAGTCATGCGGATTGAGGAAAAAACTAACCTTGAAAACCAGATTTAACTTTGCAGATCTCTGACAAGGTGTTCCCATGTGGTCCATTTGGTCTGTTTTATCTCCATCATTATTTTCTCTTCCGGTAAATTGGGTTTGGGTTCTTATGGGTTAAAATCTCTACCCCACCAGCGGTGCGAGCGGCCACACTGGGCTCATGGAGGATGCTCACACTCGGCGCAGAGTACGAGGACACCTGGGCTCTATCACCTGACAGGAGCCGCGGTCCCGGCCAGAGGGTGGAGGAGTTGGAGCCGGTGTACGAGGGAGACACAGACGTTGGAGAGCAGGAGGAGCCGTCATGGAGAGCCGCAGTCACCGACACCGATCACGAGTCTGACGCAGTGCTGCACCTGAGCGGGCTGAGCAGAGCTGGAAGGAGAGATGGTTTGCGTCACATTGTAAGGAAGCACGAGGCTCTGAACAGCGCGCCATGGCCCCACAGGTGAGACTGATCAGCTGTTAAAGAAGCACAGAAGTCTTTTGTTGGATAACTCCAGGGTCTGAGTACAGAAGAGTCATGTAACACACTCCAACTTTGCGGATTATTTTTAACAAGAAGTTTTCAATTAAAGTATTTCAGGAACTTTATTATTTGGTCAAATCGTAGAGGAACTGTTGGTCATTCATTATGTACTACCAGAGCTGAACCGCTAGAGGACACCTCAACTTCATCTGTGTGAGGCATTGAGCTGAAGATGAAGGTCAGAATCAGAATCAGAAACTTTGTCTGACATAACAGAAAATCCTCTTAGTCGTGGCTCAACGTGAATAAAAGACACCCAGACAATTGAAATAAAAAAGTAGCACTCTAGAACAGGAAAAAATAAATATCTAGTTTAACACTTATGACTAAGAATTATTTAAAATCTTGCACAAACAATTCAAATAGTAAGTTATGTCAGGTTTAAACTGTATTTAGGATCTAAAGGCTGGGATGTATCAGAATTTCTTGAAGCTTATCCAGAGCAGACAAAATTTTTATTTAATTATCAGAAGGAGAAACTGGCCTCAACGTAAAAACACTATCTCACATGAAGAAGAGAATCAAAAGATCAAGGAGGGACTTCTGATTTCAAGGCTCATTTCCAAATTTGGAAATGTCACAAAAACAGGATTTTATCATTTGAAGCACATCACGACAGAGAGGCCCTTTTTCTGCATCTGAGCAGCACAGACAGACTAGTGAACATTTTAAATTAAAATACTGTAACCCCTACCAAAGAATCGATCAGCAATTCTGCAGCATGAGTGTCGACTAAGACCAAAAGGAGAGAAACGTGAGACCATTTATAAAATGGTTACCTTTTTTAAAGTTGTAACCTGTTAATTCTCGTATATTAGTACTTTATTAGTTTAGGCACTACGGGGCATCATATAAGACAGTATGTCATAAATGCTGCTGTTTTATAAACCAGGATGACCCATCAGATCTTATTGTTTTTCTCTTTAGCAGCTCCTCAGAGCAGAACTAAAACATCCGCTCAGAGGAGCTGTTCCAGACACTGGAACAGCCTTAGAACGAATCCAAGAAGAGCTGAAACATCAGTACTTATAAACATAAATTAAAAAGCTATGTATTCAGTCCGGCTTTAATGTAATGTCTTATTTTATGGTTTTAGTATCAATAGTTTTTCATAAAACTTTACTTTTAGTTATTAGCTACTGTTCAATTAGCCTTATATTACTTATAACTTAATTTTATTTATTATTTTTAACATACAACATTATATTCTAGTAGAACAATTGCGATTATATTCCATATCACATTATTCTATTTTCCTCTTTAATCTTCTTTGTTTTTTTTTGTTTTTTTTAACATAGTTTGGTCTTCTCTTAACTACCTTTAATTGTTATGATTCAGGCTCTAAATGGTATGCATGTGTTCAGACTATTCAGGCAAACAAGCATGCATTTTTATTCATTTTCTAAATCTAATTTGAAAAAGCCTAACCAACATCTCCGGTAAACACAACCCACAAACATTCCCAGTGGTAATTAGCTTTGGTCTAAACAGGTGATTATACAAATTTATAGTGGTCTGTGAATCCATTTAGCCAACATAAACATAAATGGATCATTTTCATCTTATGACAAACAGGTAGGACATATACAGCAATAGAAGAGTTCATTAAAACAGGAACAGCACACAGAACCAAGACTGATAGTGTGAATAGCTCAATAAATACAATGATTACACTCATAAACAAAGTTAACAAGCAACAAATGAAAAGAAAGCCCGTAAGAATTGAGCAAGCCAGTTACCAATAATAATAATAAATAATAATACATTTAATTTATAATGCACTTTACATTTGGATCAAATCTCAAAGAGCTACAAAGTAAAAGCAGATAAAAGCATTAATAAAAAAAAAAAAAATAACTATATAAAAACCTGACCAAAAGCAGCAATGTTAATTAAAGTTATAGGTTCTGCTAAAAAGGAAAGTTTTAAGTCCTTTTTTAAGTGTGTCAGTAATCTGTGGAGCCCTCAGATGGTCAGGGAGTGCATTCCACAGACGAGGGGCAGCAGAACAGAAGGCTCGATCACCCACGGTGCTGAGATTAGTCCGGGGAAGGAGGAGGCGGTATGAGTGGGTAGAACGGAGGGATCGTGTTGAGGTCAGTGGGGTGAGTAGTTCTTTCAGGTAGGGGGGTGCGTTGCCATGGATGCACTGGTGAGTGAGGAGACAGATCTTATAATCAATCCTGGTGGAGATGGGAAGCAATGAAGGGAATGAAGAACGGGGGTGATGCGTTCGTGTTTACGAACTCTCATCAGGATCCTTGCAGCACTGTTTAGAACATACTGTAGTTTTTGAAGACTTTTATCAGGGATCTCGATGAGAAGTGCGTTACAGTAATAACCTACTGTAGTAGATACAAGTGGAATATTCTTTGTTTGCTAGAGTTAAGTCTCTTAAAACTTTAAGAAAAGAGGAAATGAAGATTCCTCTGTCATATGAAGTAGCAGCCCCCCTTTCCTCTTTTTTTTAACATCCTCAACTGGCTCTGGGTTCTCCTGATAATTTGATATTTTTATTATATTATGGTCTCCATGAGGCAAGATTGGGTGACGGGAGATTAAATAGTATGTTTGCTGGTTTCTTCAAAGAATTTAAGCCTATTAAGAAAGAAATATCTTTTAATCAGTATTCACATAGAAAATGAATTTTTATTCCAGTTCTTCCAAAATTGTCTAGAGTGCACTTTGCTGTCTCCTATGCTTGAATACAGTCACAATGCCTCCATGTTTAGTATATTTAGTGTTTTTCTTGTGCCATTTTTTTAGTAGATACACAGAACATGATGTGTTGTGATAGGACCTGAAAAGAGCAGTTCCTGCTCACAAACAGTCCAATGTAGTAAACTACTATAGCCACAATTTAACCAAGTGATGTCAGAAACTGGTCTCCCATTTACAGATGTTTTAAGTTAGCACATAAAATACACAATGTACAAAAAAGAAACCTAAGATAAATGTATTGAATGGAGAATACTTAAAGGATAATAAATAAAATAGTGTGCAAATGATAATGTATATACAGGAGATCCACTAGAATGTGTGTGTGTGAATGTGTATATGTATATATATATATATATATATATATATATATACATAAGGATGTAAATATGAATCATGTTAAGTTCATGCTGTGTTGTGCAGGAAAGCATGACCCTACACGATTGTCTATCAAAGTGTCCAATGTGAATGACATTAGTGCAGGTGGAGATAATTATAGTCCAGAGTTGTAGTTTAATGGCAACAGGTAGAAAAATGACCTGCAGAAGCACTCCACACAGGGTGATACAGATTCTTCATGATGGCTACCACCATAGCCAGCATTTGCCTCTCCATCACCATCTCCCCTGAGACCAGTTTGAACCTCAGAACTGAGCCTGTCTTTCTGATGAACAGGTTCAGCGTGTTGGTACCCTTGTCTGTGATGCTGCTGCCCAAGCACACCATGGCATAGAACATAGCCCTGGACACCACAGACTGATAGATGGTCTTCGGCAGCTGTCCTCTCTACCAAGGGGACTCAGCCTCCTCAGGATGTAGAGCTGTCTCTGGCCCTTCCTGTGAAGCTGGTCCACGTTATCATCCCAACCCATCTTGTCAGATAGTTATTTTATCTGTCAGTTTTATCAGATAATTGGAGGACACTGGCAATTATAACCTGTACTCGATGTAGAGGCTGGGCAACCTTTACTGACTCAGACTCTTGAAACATCTTGGTACTGAATGCCTTTCCTCAATTGAATGAGAATCTAATAAATGAGTTTGAGCTGATGATATGTTTTACTGTTCCCCTATAGGACCTTTATTTGGGGTCTCAGTGACGTCAGCTTTGAAATGTGGTTAGTATTAATACTGTAATACTGTATTGTGTGACTGGTCCCACCAACTGTATTGTGTTGATTTTCTACTCTTTGAATGACGTTTGTCAGACACGGTGATAATGTATTTATTCTTGCAATGCCCCTAAAGCAAATTAAGCATTTTTTTCTCATTTGTTCAATTAACAGTTCTTTATGATGATTGTTTTGACACCTCCAGTTCTGCAGACGGGCTACAACTTCCTCCATATTCGCTATTTAGTAAGAGGAAAATAAGTAAATGAGGCTTAGGTACTATTATAAGGGACTCCAAACACCAAGCAAGTAAAGGAAACTTCCACAGGAGACAAGGATCAAAGATACCATTGGACCTGGTTTCTCGTAGTTTTGTGTATTTCCACTGTGTCAGAACAGAACTTAAAATTAAACATAAACAACCTGATGTTGCTGACGAATGATCATTGCATTTAATAAGACAAAACAGCTTATCCAATTCCAAAATCACCTTTGTGAAAATATTGTTCACTTCCCTTAACTTAAGCTCTTATTGTGGCCTCTTAAGCAGCAATATAACCAACCAAACAATTTCAGTAGTGGTCAATCAGCGTCGAACATAACGACTGTTGTGGATTTCTGACTCACTCGTTTTTGCGCAACTGCTTAAATTTGGCCACCGTGGAGGATTGTGAGCATGAACGGCTCATTTCAGGTTCTGTGAAAGCATCTCAATGTGATTCAGGTACAGACTTTGAAAAGACCACGTAAACTTAAAAAAAATTTCAATCGAGCCATTCATAGGTTATCCTAATCTTCTGCTTGGGATCATTATCCCTCTGCATGACCTACTTGCACACTTGAGCTTCAACACGTAGACTGATGACCTGACATTCTCCCTCAGAATTGTTTGTTAGACAGCACACATAGTGGTTCAGTAAGTTATGGGTGTGCTGTCCCCGAAGCGGCAAAGCTACCCCATAACATTAAGCTTCTACCTCCATGCTTGACTGAAAGTACGAAGGTTCTTTTTGTGGAATGCTGTGTTTGGTTTCCGCCAGATGTAATTGACCCCTTTCTTCATTCTTCTGAAGATGGTCTAATGAGGGGATGATTTAATTGAACAGGGATTGTAAACATCGGGCCTGGGTGTGTCTAGACCCTCTCTCATCAGTTATTAATGCAGTTTGTTAGTGGTTTTGATTTTAGTTTCTAAGAAGGGTTTAAATGATTTCAAACTTTATTTTTGTGTTTATTCTGGTTGACTTTGTTTTATGTTGGATTTTGTTTTGAAGATCTGACACACTTAAATATGAGATACTAGCAAAAATAGAAAAATCAACAAAGGGGTCCAATACTTTTTGGCATCAGTGTATGTAAACAATACAGCAAAGAAATGCATAGGACAACGCGGCGAGGATTTCGATTCATACACTCATCATTGCCCCCTCTTACCCCAATGCTAGTGTTTGATTCTGTGCAAACTATTTCTCCATGATTTTTTTAATGATTTTTAAAACAATTAAGATGACCTCGACCTGTGTGCACATCCAGTTTTGGACGCTGCTATTTCCTATATTTAGCATTGTGCTAATCAATCGCTGTTGTTTGGACACGGGGCTTCTGTGAACTTGTTTAGTTTAACAGTCTTTTATAAGCTTGATCATACGCGTCTGTACGCTCCAGTCACCGATAGGTCCATTTCAGTCACATGCGCTCTTCCTTATTCCTCTGAGGAGCTGCTTTCTCGCCTTCAGCCTCACAGCCAGCTATCAGATAGAAATCACAGGACAACCGGTCATGCTGGAATGACTTGTCTTATTGGTGCTTTCAGCAGGGAACAGAAACACTGTTTTTTATTGCCCCTGCTTATTTTCACTGATTACCTCATCCTTTCAACTGGTGTTTGGATGCTGACACGATGCTGTTAGGATTTTGGACAGAGACGGGCTGATCTGCTCTTGTCTCTCATGCCACTCAGAGCCCAGATGGTATGGATGTAACAGTCTCGGCGGAGTGAACAATTTTACAGATGAAGTGCGTTATTGTTTAGAACTTTAATGCTTGACATATCACTGGAGAATAATGAACGGAAAGGAGCAGAAGAACATGAGGCCACCTGTCTTCCAAACGCAGCGCTTTCTCCACACTGCTGTGGTTTGGATAAAGTCTGTTTGCTGTGATGCGTGTCCACTCCATTTCCACTGACACCAGTGTGGATTTTACCTTTTGGATCTGTGCAATTCCAGGATGGCTCGTTTCGCAGAAGATCTACCCACCCGCTATGGAGGAGGCGCAGGCGGCGGAGGGAGAGGCGGACCTGGCGCCGGGAGAGGGGGAGCCCGGGGTGGTGGCGCTCCGGGTGGCCAGAGGGTGTACAAGCAGTCGTTGGCGCAGAGAGCCAGGACGATGGCCATTTACAACCCGAACCCTGTCAAACAAAACTGCTTCACTGTCAACCGCTCCCTCTTCATCTTCCGCGAGGACAATCTCATCAGGAAGTATGCAAAGCGAATAACAGAGTGGCCATATCCTTACCGACCAGCGGCACAGCGCACGTAGCAGGTGCCTCTGGAGCTTTTACCCGATCTGTCCTTGCTTGGCAGCCTCACATACGTTAGACAGGCAGAAATACTGAACCGCCAGCAGGCCTGTCTGTTAAGTTTGGGTTACGAATGACGATTATGAAATGAATTATACCTAATTCTGGTATTTTAGTTCAGGTCGTGAAAACCCGCCACTGCCTTTTATATAGCCAGCGTGATCGTCTTTATTCCTGCACCTGTCGCTCGGGCTCATTATCTCTGTCAGCAAAAAACACTCATGTTCTCTGAATAGGTTGCCCAATCTCAGTGAAAAGATCACACGTCCATCCATTGTGATCCTCTCTCTGTTCCTCACCCAGTATGGAGCGTGCTCGCGTCCACATCTACTGATAAGTTATTTAGATAAATACCTGCCGTCATCTGTCTGTTAGTTAATAATGATCAAACATAACGATTGATGCAGCTGGAAGCCAATAACAAACTGTGCGCTGAAAATGTTAATATTCATTCAGTGGTGTGTAGAGAAAGCGCCGTTAAATAAATTACAGGAGAACTCTCCATGGTGCTGAAATCGCCCACGCCAACCTGAAAACTGCAAAAAAAAATTCCACTCCGATGAATGGTAATAATAATAATACATTTAATTTATACTTTACATTGGTGTCATGGTCACGCTTCCCTTTGTCCTGAAATAAGTAAGAAATTCTGCTGGGTGACCCTTATTCAGCATGTTTTTACTTATTTTCTTCCTCAACATTGAATAAGTCCTAATACTGTTAAATTCAGACCACAACAGCTCCCAAAGGAATGAGTGACATTTAATCCAAGAAATTTAAATTCTGAAAGGAAAATTAGTTTAATAATTGCACATAATATGTATTCTTATTTAGGGGAAAACCAAAAATGTTTAGTTATTGATTGAAAAAGACAATTCTGTGCTCACACAGTTCTTCCATGTGGATTATCTCAAAAAGCCAACCTGTGCAGTAACAAGGTGTTTTGCAATGAAATGACAAAAAATGCTTGAGACCCATAACTTGCAGTTTAAGCCTTGCAACTTATAATTTGGAAACAAGTGAAGAAAAGCTGTTTCTTATTTTGGGAAAACCAAAATAAGATAACTGAGGTGAAATGCCTTGACTAGAAAGATAGAGTTTTGTCTGACAAACACAACGCGACAGTTTTTGCTGTTCTGCACTCTGGAGGATAGTGAGAACAACATTGGCTGTAATGGAATAAAAATAGTTATCAATTTATCCCTGCATTTATGAGTAAATACACTCTGATCCTCCCACTCAGAGAGAATACAAAAAAGAAAAACACAAAGCAAACTGGAAAATCACAGCTAAATCGTAAAAGGAGCCATTATGCACTGTTCTTTTTAGGATTCACTGCCAGCAAAACAGTATTTTAGTTGCATAATCAGCATATGAGTGTGACCTATGGGTAATAATTGTACATCTTCACTTAATTGTCATAAGCTCTATATTCCCTTGCGATTCATAGGCTCTCAATAGGCCCTGACCTTCAGGCAATGACCCAGTGAAATGGATTGCAGAATGAGCCAACCATTGAAAATGGTTGGAAATGGTCAACCATCCGGAAGCACATATATAGGATAGACTACGAGCAGAGTATGATGGAACGGTTATGCTTTAGTGGACAGAATAAGTCCAAATATAAGATTAATGACCTTTTATACAAAGTACTGTTGCACAAATTGCTTTTCTGTTCAATTTAATGTTGCCGGCTATTATTGTGTGCCAATATTTCATGATAGCCCTTGATTTGTAAACTCTTCAATTTTGTTTGGGAAATAAGCATTCAGTAAGACAACATAATCATTATTGGGTTGCTTCATGAAAATTAATGAATGTTTTGTTACTTTCAAGTGTACCTTAACAATGACACTCCATTTGAATACATGATCCTGGCTACAATTATTGCTAACTGCATCGTACTGGCTCTGGAACAGCATCTTCCTGCTAGCGACAAGACCCCTATGTCAGAACGTCTGGTAAGTACTACAGAATATCTGTCTAGCGATGTCAGTATATGAAGATGCTTTTTTTGACCACAGATATGGAGAGGTCCCAGCTATAGGTCCCAGTTATAAATCTCTAACTCTTTATGGTAACACCAGGGTCCCAGTCTTAAAGTGAATTAATTTGGATAGTTTATTAGCAGCATTATCTTTCACTCATAAGGATGTGGGACACTCTTTGTGCCCCTTTTTGTCTCCTGCAGCTCCTACCCTATATTTCCACATAGCCTCTCCATGAGCTAGCTCTGATCCAGTGCTCTGCCTTGCTGTTTGCCAGATGCTCACTTATTTACTCCATTTAAACCAACATTCGAACTCTGACAGTCACGTTGCACAGCTAACTAGTCTCAGGGAGAAACCAGAATGACGGCTGCACAGGGAGGTCAAGTGGCAAATCTGGCCCTGTGTGCTGAAGAAAAAATACAGAATTACACTGAGCAACACATGGCTTCATGGTTCAACACCTCGCTGTTTGTGCTTGTGAGGTTGTTGTAGCTTGGGGGATGTTATAGCATATTTGTCTTAAATTAGAGTGACAGTTTTATCACAAGAAGAAAGTTTTAAAGCTGTTAATACTAGGAAATCCGAAAGATAGCATTTTACATCTTAGAAAGTGATTTAAGTGGTTACTCAAAGGAGAAAATCTTTTCACTTCCTCCTCCACCTTGAGGATATGATGCAACAAGAGGCCATTTAATTAGAACAAGGGATCAGCTATTATTTATGGGGCTCTTTCAACAGAGTGGGAGATGTACTGTAAGTGGAGGCAATGATAGTAGCTTTTCAGTTCAAGTGTTTAAGATCCATTATAACTATTTAGAACATGTTCCTTAGGGATTTCTTCCGCTGTCTTCCACAAGTGTATTTATAATTCAGAAGCATCTTAAATGTATGTGTAATAGATGTTGAAAGACTACTAGTAAAGACATTGATCCAGGAAGCCTTGCAACATTATGCTGTTTGGGAAATTAATCTTGTATTTTTACGGTATACTAAAATGAATATCCTGTGTATCACATTGATGGCCTTTCAATGTTGCAGAATTTTTTCATACTCATAGATCTTTTCTTACTGCTCAGGAATAAGTTATCGGCTTCTCAGGAACAAAAGCGTTTGCTATTTTACTACCACCAGCCATCACACTTCTTACAGTAACTCTGACCAAACATATCTATTATCGCTGGATTTTCACTGTAGTCAGCCTGTGCTATAGAAAGGTCACATTTCTTATAGTGCTCAGCCCTGTCACACTGATTTTATGTGATTATTTATGTTGGATGCTGGGTGAAGCTGGGGGTTGGGGACACTGACTGTCAGGTTATAGTATGCTGGGACCAACAGAGTAAGATCGAGAGGGCGAGGTTAGTGTAGGCGTGAGATATCCTCTGCTCATGCCCTGCACATTGCTCCAGGCGCTCGCTGATATTAATGGAGTCAAAGGAAAAACTGTCATGTCATATGCGGCTGATACAGCTGGCTTGGTTTGAGCAAGGCCCAGGGATAACATAGCCGCATGGTGCAAATGATCAAACTGAGACATTGTGTTGATTGTTTGACACTTTCATGGAGTAATGCAGAATGTCAAATCAATCATGTCTATCCGTGTGTATTATGCTCTGAATGCCAAAGTGACCTTTAAAACAGGAATATATCTGTCCATTTGGAATGATGTGTTTCCGATTTGCTCAAATGTCACAATAGAGGGACATGTCACTAGGCCTACATCCAATCCCTCATCTCCATTATTTCATAATTCTTTTTGTCTTTAGTTATTCAGCTGCTTTCATTTTTGGTCATCATGTTGAACCAAGTACTAATTTGTTCCATTAATATGAACATTTGCTCAGCCTACTATCATTTTTGATTCCACCAATTTTTTTCCCTATTAGATTCATAAGTGTTTTCATGGTCCCTGTGATTTTTGTTTAATGCTTAGTTTAGTTTATACTATTTTTTTACTGTGCACAATGCTAGATTTTAATAACACCATAGGTTTATATTACAGCAAAATGTTATAGCATGTGCATATAGCTCTATCTAGTGGACATAGGAGGTATTTTGCAGCCAAAATCCTCCTCAGGGGCCATTGGTTAGCACAAGTAGCCTTACGCATGGACCAACTTGCCACTTCTTTCACCCAGACACTCCAAAATTTCCCCTAAATGTCTATATGGTTGGCCCGAGCAAACTTCTCGTTGGCCAGAAAGCCCTTCTACTACATCAAAGGTGCCCTTTTGTGTGACCCCAGTTCCACTTTAAATGAAGAAAAATGCAAATACCTTATAATTCACTGAGAATCGTGAGCGTTTGGAGTTGGAAATCCTGACTTCCTGACTTCGGAACAAAATGCATCTTACAGTGTCTGCTAGGGAAGCCACGGTTGCCAAGTAAACATGATTGTGTGATAGCATTTACAAGCATCTAAATAACATAAAATTACCAGAAATCGAGGAATACAATCAAACATCAATCACTTCCATGGAAATGGCAAACCTCCTTTGTAATAGTACATCTTCCTTTGCAATTTTCATTTTTTGGAGTTTTGGGTACAACGGCCTGCAACAATAACAGAAATACACACTGTTTATTCAAACCTCCAGCTGTCAAAGATCTGCACATCAATGTTCACGATGAAGATGACATGTAATCCTCATGGAACATTTAATTTTCCAAACATAATTAATAACCTGCTATCTGTTGAACTTAGATAATAAATTTTTCATGTTTAGATGCGGAGATAAAGCTGTGTATGTGAATATTTTTGTTCACTGTGTTTAATCCTTTTTCTTCCAAGGATGAGGAGTTCTCTATCTGCTCATGCTTGTTAAAAAGGGAAAGGATTCATCTTTTTTTCTCTCTTTTACTTACCCCCTGCTCTTGCACGTAACGCTTCATTAACCTCTCTCTTATGTCTAACAAAAAGTTATTTGCCTGTCTCTGTGTTTCTCTTTGTTTTTCTGTAGGACGACACAGAGCCCTACTTTATTGGAATATTCTGTTTCGAGGCCGCCATTAAGATCATCGCCCTGGGCTTTGCATTTCACAAAGGCTCCTACCTCCGCAACGGCTGGAATGTAATGGACTTCGTCGTCGTCCTTACTGGGTGAGTCCCTCGCTTGCCGAGTGTCAGCTGGAGATGGAAGTCATAAGTGAGAGAGTGGTTTCTTTTGTTTGTATCTGTGATCGCTTTGAGAGAGTGTAGTGAAATTACCTTCATCCAATTAGAGACACTGCCTACAGCATCTGTAGTTATTCAACAAGTAGCAAAAAGTGCAAATAACATGGAAAGAGTTCTAGATTTTAACAATATTGCTGGACTTCACCATATAGACACCATATCCACATGGGATGACC
>VRLP01005502.1:0-36303 GCA_009660295.1 Lophius piscatorius | reverse complement strand
GATCTAAATGTTAAATATGAATGTAAATGTTTGATATAAATGTTAAATATGAATGTAAATGTTTGATATAAATGTCAAATATGAATGTAAATGTTTGATCTAAATGCAAAATATAAATCCAAATGTAGAGACTGTAGAACGAATCGGGGGGCTTTTTAGCTCAATCATAAAGCGGGGGTCCCATGCAGAGCCCGAGTCTTCATAGCGCAGCAGTCACAGGTTCTATTCCACCTGTGGCCCTTTAGTGAATGAAAACAATTTCAAATAAATAAATCTAATACTAATTGCAAATAGTATATCTAGATGTTAAATATTGATTCTAATACTAAATGTAAATAACAGATCTAAATTTAAAATCTATATGTAAAATCTTGATGTTAAGTCTAAATTTAATTGTTTAATCTAACTGTTAAACATAAATCTATATGTAAATGTAAAATCTGAACTATTTATAAATGGTAAATTTAAATATTGAATCTTTATGTTAAAACTAAATGTTAAATATAAAACTAAAAGTGAATGGTAAATGAAAATGTCTAATAAACTAAACTTTTAATCTGAATGTGAATATCCTAGCTCTAGTTAGTCAAATCTAAGTGCTAAATATAAATCTAAATGTATATGTTAAATCTAATAGTAAATGTAAATGGTAAATCTGAAAGTAATTGCAAATAATAAATCTAAATGTTAAATGTTACATCTAATAGTGAATGTAAATGGTAACTGTAAATATTGAGTCTTAATGTTAAAACTAATTGTAAATGGTAAAAATTTAATCTAATTGATGAATCAAAATATTAAATGCAAACGTTGAATTTAAAATGAAATGTTAAATGTTAAATCTAAAACTAAAAGTAAACGGTAAAGCAAAATGTCAAATCTGAAACTAAATGAATATGTATATGTATAATGTATAAACATGAATGACAAATCTGTAGCTAATATTCATATTTCCAATGCCTTTGAACCTACTGAACGCTCCTTCAGCTCCTGTCGCCAACATTTCCAGCTAACGTCTGATAGCCGGTTTTGCATGTCATATTTTAATTCTCGATTTTACCACTGCTAAAACGACGTATCGGAATGAGCTCTGCTTTCACTACATGATGTTATTATGACACTTTCACTTAGCGTCTCTGCAATGTAGCTCAAATGAGTTGTCTTAGAAATGAATAGAAGGATGGACTCTATTTAAGAAAGGTGCTGCTCTGCCGCTGCATATTCTAAAGACACTTTCACACCTATGCCGTCTCTTCAGACATTTCTGTGCCATCCGGACTTGCAGGAGTGAAATCTCCCTGGACCGAGGTCCAGAACAGCCCTCCAGCAATAAGAGGTGGTTTCAATTTTAGCCATGGCTCACTTTGTTTACAATGGGAAAGAACTTTTGCGGTTAGTACTAATTACAGTACAACCGTTGCCGATAAACAATAGAAGATGAAATGTTGATATTGTACTTTTTAAGAAAATCAGTCAGGACATTTTCCAGATGCTTTCAGACTTATTAAAAACAGTTCTGGGAAATTTCTTGGAGGAATTGGCCACTGCCGACTTTTTTTAGGTTCGCAGTTGAACCGATGGTGAAGTCAAAGTGATGTGGTTTGTGGTGGTTTCCACTTTTTGTATGATATTAAACAAGGATTTGACTATTTGTCTCTGTGTTGTTCCATTCAGGAGGCCATTGATAGATGATGTTGTTTACATGGTGAATATTTCACACCAGTCTTAGAAATAGAGAGTGACTGTGTTTCATTGGCTTCTGTGTCCGATCAGTCAATCAACTTTGGTCTACTTCCACACAAAATTCCTTTCCTCCAGACTTTCAGACTTCTCGGTTTGATCCGGATCAAAACTGAATGTGAGATTTCTCCCTGACCAATTTCAGACAAAAAGAAATGGTCCCGGTCAAAATGTACCAGAGGTTCGTTTCAGTTACAGTGAAAAAGCACAGGTTTGCATGATACTAATCACCGGACGTTACAGCAGGCTTCTGTTACAAATACAGAAAAGGAGAAAAACAGACCGGAGGAGGAATAAGTTAGAAACGAGCACATGGGGAGAGAAAGTCGAAAAAGTCGAAAGATGCAGAAATGTTCAATGCATTTTGGTCCCAGGTGAGGAAGTACACAAGTTAAAACATCTGATAATCAAGACAGAGGTAAAACAGAAAAGGACAGTAAGTTTAAAGCAAACGACATAATAGAAAAAATAAAAACTTGAAGAGGAAACAGAAACCACCGCAGCCGGAATCAGGTCACTGCCAGCCAATCAATCATCATGAAGGCGTAGCCCACAACGATGGCAGTTCTTAATAATGCTTGGGTTTCTTGTGAAAGTGTCCTCAGGAGCTTAAAGCACTAGATGAACTACTTCATGTTTTACATGACAATGGTTTTATCACAAATGGAAAGTCCTTTCCTCTGTTTTGAAAGAGTTAATTTGATAATATTTTGAAAATGATCCTCGTGCCCACAGGTCATACAGTAGTATGTAGTATGTTTGCCAGACCAGTAGTTGGCAGTATAACATTTGAAAATGAGTATTTCAGATAAAACACCACTCACCTGCAAAAAAACTATAAAGTCTGACATTTGTTTTCTTTTTTATAGGTTTTTTCCTTTTCTTTTTGATCCAACAACCACTGGTTCAATAGTCTGACACTTATACCGCTAAACCATCGAACTGCTGATTTGCACCGATAATAAAGTGATAATAACCCAAACCCCAGCCCCAAACCGATTGTAACCCGAACCGTAACCCTAACACTGGCCCAACCCTGGCCCTGCTTTTTATAGTTAATAAAGTATTTATAATATGAACACATAATAAAGCCCACGCTTTTGTCTATGAGGGCAGGCTCTACCTCCAGTGGAGACTCAATCCAACAATTGTATTTATTGTACTGTATTTATCTTCATTATTGAGTCCCTGTGGGATCTTATCTGAGAGAATACTGCTGACGTCATAGAACTAGTTAGGTTGAGTCATTATTAACTGCCAAGATTATTAATGAGTCACATTTAATTTGAGGAGTTCAATCACGGGGATTGCTTGTACAACGCAGGGGAAAGGGGACTTTCTGGGGGACATACCCTTGCTGTTGAAGACAACAGCGCCGGCCTAATTTCTCCAGTGTTTAATTCATTTTCTGTTCGAAATGGAAACTCTTGTTTGCGTCTCACGCGCATCAAAGATCTTAATATCATTACGGCTGCACATAAAGACGGCCGCTCCTGACAAATGCGCCATCCCGCTTTTACTAGGCTCTTTCCTTCCATTGAGAGATAAGATAGTAACACCACACATCAATAAAAGCCTCATAAAAACAGGAAAACTGGCGCTCGCGGCGCTCCCTGCTTCCAACAACACTACATCTGAACTGCATGTCCACCAAGCAACAAAGTCATCACTATCTGCGGCGAGTGCTTGCATTTTGCTGATGAATGGCGAGCCCCGCCAGATTACTTGATTTGATAAGCAGTACAACCCATCGGTAACATAATACATCACAAATTGTTTTGTCAACAATTTATGATACCATTTATCAAATGACCATCGCAGTGGGCTGAGTTATGGTGTCACAGCTGGCATAATGTCAATACTCATGCTGAGTTGAGGGCAGTCTGGCCACAGTGATTTAGACACACCACACTCTGACCCCTTTGGAGATTTTCTCTTCATTACTGGACAAATGGATGTTGAAGGGAGAGGAAAAGTTGTAAAATTTAACGCTAAAATCTTTAGAATTAAATATATAAAGCAAGGGAGGTGAAGTCGATATTGTGCGAGCTTCGCTTTATGTCGATGAAGAGGGGCCAGAAAATGGATGAGCTGGAATTTTCATTTTAACATAAGAGATCGGGTTTGGCAATAGTAGTTTTATTCTAACACTAGTTCATGTTTATAGTTTGTATCAAAATAAGATTATTTGGCAAAAAAATTTATCTGGACTTGATGTGCGTGATGAAGGATTTTTCCTTCTTCCTCCAGCTTCTTTGCCAAATCTTTAAATAAAAAAAGAAGACGCCACTTTACACTAAGAGAACTCTTGATAAGGATTTATAAAAGGTTTATGTCAAAGATATTACTAGGTCATAAACAACTTAGAATAAATGTCTCAACAATCAATACAAGTTTGCTCTTTGGTTAGCAACGGGTCATTGTCTACATTTTAATCTCACGAGTCATAGCAGCGTATTCATCATTTATGAAGTTTTGGGAACTTACTTAATGGACTAGTTATAAACATTCATAAGTCATTTGCAATGTCTGTTTTATTGTAAAGTGGAAAAAAAATCAAATGTAAGGACAGGAGCTCTTCCAAGACTCCTGAACACGTTCACTCCGATGGACAGTTTTTCCAGCTCCCCTCCATAACACAGTTGGTGGTGTGGTGGACGGTTGAGGCACCTTCTAAGATCCTTTTAGAATCAATTTAAAAATTTTCCTGATCACTTTTAAACCAAGTCTAGGTCGGGTTTAAAGTGTGTTAACAAAATGAATAACCCCTCATGACATGCATGTAACATTACTCTCTGGGTTTCCTGTTTTTACACTGTCTGTGAAATCACTTTATTAACATTTTAAGTGTGCTAGAGGTATAAAAGTCACAATATGATTATTATTATATCCCCTGAAAAGTGGGGCTGCTATGGAATCGTCATCGCCGCCGTATCGGCCACAGATTCTTTGTGTTATGCAAAGTCCAAAACTATTTTTCTTGGATCATTTTCAAATTTTTATATCCCCCAGTAGAACTTAGTGCAAGGAAGAACTGGATTGATTTTGTGAAAGTTCAGTTATATGTTTCCATCACTAGGGAAAGCTCATCATTTCTTAACCATTAGTCTGATTTAAACCAAATTTGGTGTAAATAAATCATTTCAAGTAGATATGACTTATATATATATGGTATTTTGCTGTAGTAGTTCATATTTAACTCAATAATGACTTTTCTGAAGATAGCTTCCTGCACATTTGTCCGATTAAGTCCAAATTTATCTTACTTGTTTTTGTCACGTATTTGTTCATATTCAGTCAATAGAGCTGCGTTTATACTAAAAACCCGCCTTTTTTTTGACTGTTGATCATGTCTAAATTTGCTCATATGACTCTACAGGAGGAGATCTGTCTTGTATATACTGTATATTATTTCTCTATAATAGTTCATATTTTACTCCTCAGGGGGGGCTTTATGTGGAAAAACTGTTTCTCGTCCGTAACTTCCCAACCGTGAGTCCAATCGCGTCTGAATTGAGCTCATATGAATCGACACAATGGAATCTTTCATTTGTATTACCATTAATATTAGTGTTATTAGTGTTATTACATATGAGATCCGATTCACTCCTTAACGGAAGCTTGGCGCCAAAACGCACAGGAGTTTGGCTCTCATGGTGTGAAATGACTGCACCATCACATAAAATCCATTTGAATTGTTTTATAAGAGAGCGCCTCGGTGTTTTGTTGTGATTTTCGTTATTATAATTTTTGCGCGAAAGCCCTGAATTAAGATGAAGAGAATCCATTCGGACTGCAGCCCGGTTGACAATTAAAATGTAAGGCCTTTAAACGCCTCCCTCAAGTCAATCCGTGTCTCTGATATTGACCACGATAAATGGTCCGTGTCCGGACCACCGCCACTCGCCAGGCGGTCTTAAAGGTTACTGCTACCACGACATGTACCCACATTAGCAGGACGCTCACCCCTCTGAGTTTATGGTCTGTGTAATAATTTTAAGCAAAGAGAGAAGTGCATCCAGTGGAGACAGTAGCAGCGCGAGAGTCGAGGGAGGACAAGTATAGCATGATTGATCGCTTTGAAGAATACAGCTGTGTACCTCTCACCTTCCCCCACTGATTACTGCCAGCCCCTTACCTCTCACATCTGTCCCCATTAAAAAGATCCCCTCAATATGACACTTTTTTTACTCTCGGGATCCAAAACACGTCAGAAGGTTTGACTTTCTGAGCAGCATCCTGGTTCCCGTTTGTGCAGTAGAAGTCATGCATGAAGAAGTTTTCAGTTGATTAAAACATATTGGGGAGTAAAAATACTAAAAAAAAGAAAAAAGAAAACGCAACTTCACCATTTTTTTTCTTACCAGTCCAGACCAACAAATCAAACAAGTGTGCAGCTAAATCCGCTCCTGTCCCACAAACCTGTTGGAGATGCATCAATTCTCTAATTATGCATTTAACATTCTTAACAGTTTATTAGTTTCCCTCCCACACTAACACTTGAAATGATTTAATAACTGCAGGGGGAGTTAACAACACTCATTAGCAGGTGCAATATATTCTGCATAGTTATCTGCCTTTCAAGCACGCGACTGTTGGTGCAATCTGTGGTGGGTACTTACACAGCGTTGTAAAACGTACCCAAAAGTCATGCAGACAAATAAATTGTGGTAAAATATCAGAACCCCCCCACCCACCACCACAAGCCTCTCACCTGTCCATGCAGAACATGCAAACTCCACACAAACAGGTCCCAGTTCCTCAAGGGGTTTTGAACTCAGAACCTTCGGATAGGCCTGTGAATAAATTTACATGGATATAAATACATATGTGCTGCATACTTGTGGCTCAAGTGATTTCCAGATCCCTACAGTTTAAATTGCATGAATGTATGATAAATACATGTGCATTTTTTGTTTTTTAGCAATAGCCGGACTGTCTCTTCAGTCACCTGTAGCCTGAATGCATCTCACAGGGCATCATCTAAAATCTTTGAAATCCGTATATCCATCTTACCATTCCGTTTACTACTGCATTTTTCATTACTTCCTCTACTTACACAAAAAGTGAAAAAAACAGGAACCTTTGTGACGTGCTGTGTCAAGTAAGTCCAACAGACAAGTTTGGATTATTCAGCCTTGGTTGAGGTTTTTGTTCGATTTACTGCCATCCTAGTTATGTCCCCCAAAAGTCAAGATATTATAATCGCCACATACTTCGTGTTAATGTGATAACTCATAACTATTTAATGTATCATTTTCCATATCGGTTCAAATCAGTTTTTAAATTCAATTTTATACTTAAATGGACCTTAGAGGGAGGAAGAACTGGATTGATTTTGGGAAAGGACGGTTGCATATTTCTACCACTAGAGGGACGGTTATCTTCAAAAGTTTTAGGGCTATAATTTCTCAACAGTTGGGTCATATGAGTCGACTAGAGGAGATCCATCTTTTATCATAACAGACTCTAATATTTCATATTTTACTCACTAGGTGGAGACAGTTTTATGAAAAACACTGTCTTTCGAGTATAACGTCCTTATTCCTAAAAAGTCCATATTTACCTCATATGAACCGCCTCAAGGAGTCATACTTTACTATGATTGTCCGTATGACAGCAAAGGGCAGCTTTTTTATTAATAATTAATGATTTTTTTTTTTTTGACCTTTCCTTCCTTTCCATTCGTCCGGTCATAATTGAACCGGCTCATATGAATCCACACAAGGAGATCTATCTTGTACCAAAATCACTATAATAGTTGGAGATCTTGTGGAAAACACAGTTTCTCATCTGTTTCATCCCATCCAGTTGTGTCTACATTTTAGCTGACACAAGGAAATCTGTCATGGTTTGTTAGCGAGCTAAGAAAAAATAGTTAAGTGTATTTATTTTCATTATTGAGTCACAATGGATTCTGATCTTCCAGCATATTTCCGGCTTCGCATTTAACATGAGGAATTCAATCAGAATCGCTTGCACAATGCAGGGGCTTGGGGACCTTTCAGGGACATACCCTTGCCTTGTCGGAACTATGAATTTCAGCCCTGCAGACGCGCACATGAGTAAAGGCACCGTTCCTTGAATATGAGGTTACTGCCAGAAAGCGAGGAGCACATCCAGCAGATATTCATGCTCTCTGCTTTCACATGTGCTGCCATAATGAAGACAGAGTGCGCACATACCGGCGACAAATACCAGGATATAAATAAGAATAAAGTATCCAAACCAAATGAAAGACTGTTCATAATTGGGTTAGTAATGTCTCTGGCACCGTCTGCTCGGTCATTTCCTCCAATCTCCCCGAGCAACAGTGGATCATAGAGGCGACAGTCAAAGCAGGAGCTATGTCGCCGCGTGACAGGCTGCCTTCACCGGCTCCAGCATTCTTCCACCGTCCTCGCCGCCCGTCCTGACGGAGGGAAGCTCAGAAATAATATAGATGGTTCGTCTTCAAATGTGAAACACGTTGCAATTTCACAAGTGTTTAAAAGATTTGTGACCCCATTGTGGACATTGATATGGTGAAATCATGCACCCATAACTTCTCACTTAATCTGTATTACTCTCATCACAACAGAGCAAGCCACTCTATCAGTAAATGCTAATCTCCTAATTAACAAGCTAATTAGGCAATTACAGCTTTGCAGAAGGATGCCCAAATGAAATATGACAACACAGTCACTTTCTACAGCACCTGTGGGTCTTTTCAGATATCACAATGAGAAGCATGATGACAAAGTGTTGTCTCCGCGCTCACAGGCGCTAATTCCTGCGCCTCGCTCAGCTCGTTTGTAAAAATATTGTCATTCTATTTCACCGAATGCACCAAACATATGGAAACAACTTGTCAGGTAGAATTTATTTTGCTTCAAAAAATTGACCTGTGTAATTTTTTGGGGTTTTTTTTCGCAGCAATGTGGTTCTAGAAAATCCAGAAAACACCAACTCTGTGTTACGTAAAGAAGATTTTTGAACTTGTGGCGCCTCACTGTGCCGAGCTGTCACATAAGGAAATGAATTATGTTGACATATTGCTGAAAACATCGGTGAACAGGCCTGCTATGCAATGCAATGAAGAATCATGCACCGCAACAGAGGAGAGGAGCCCGAGCTGTACCTTTGAGCCCTTCTTGACAGGTATGTAGTGTGACTTGACAGCTCAGTATTTCCATGATAAATGCAGTAGTCCTGGGACTCCCAGTCACTAAACTCCAGAGTGTGTTTCTCCAATACTTCAAGGTCAAAAAGAAGGAGCAGAACCACACAGAGACGTTTAAGATCTGCATTTCAGTTCACATGTGTGAGATTTCGTCCTTAAGACGTGCTCCCATGTGAAATGTAATGGTTCTCCTCAGGTTGCCTTTTAATGACTAATTGAACCTTCAATCCTAATGCATTATTCTGAGATTTCTATGAATTAATCTGTATTGATTAAATCATACATCAAACTGTATCGGCCTCCATTATTTTCCTGTTGGACCTCCTTTATGTTGGGACATCTTTGACTTTTCCTCATCTTGTGCCTCATAGCATGGCGGGCGTATTTAGGCCTACAGGATACTGTAGCACCATTCAGGAGGTTCTTGTACCGGAGGCGTGCGCTGTAAAAATGTTGAAATCACTGTATAAACTGTTGAATGACAAGCGTTAAAGAGCATGAACATTCAAAAGAGTATATCAACACAGCAACATAGGGGATCCAAAGATTAAGTCTGCACATAACTTCAATTTTCTACTGTTAGATAGAACAAGAAAGTATTTCACTGTTTAAATGGAGATTTTCTTTATATTTAGATGTACAGTTTAAAACATTTCACTATTCAGCTGCAACAAACTATTAAAGAATTTATAGGATGTTAAAAATATGATATCTATTGCACTGTAAAAAAAAGAAAAAGAAAAGGGCGTACGAGACCATAAAATACTGATATATAGTGTCGACCTGTGTGAAGTTTCATAGCAAACACAGACAGTAAATTACAGTAAATTTAGAATGAATTCGACATTATTTTCCAAATCATAGCATATTTTTAGCATCTTATTTCAAATGGTTAAAAAATATATTTCAGGCAAATCAGTCCACTAGATTTTCTCAATCTCTCTGACAAACAACAACAACAAAACAACAGGAGATAACTGGAGATAATCCTCACCAACAGAGGAATCAAACCAAACTTCAAGAGTGTATGCAGCTTTAAGTAAAGTAGCTTAAGTAAAATATTCCCGAAAAGTAGGGTAAATAAAGGAATCCTCAACGCTGCGTCTGCCGCACATCCTTCGTGTTAACGCGATAACAGAAAAACTTTTTCATGGGTCATTTTGAAATCTCATACCCACATAGACTTAAGTGCGAGGAAGAACTGGATCCATTTTGGGATTTGTTGCAGATGAATGGACTCTCAGAGATCATTATTGAACAGTATATTATATTTTACTCCTGTAGTTCATATTTTACTCACTAGGGGGAGCGTTTTAAAAAAAATGAAAAACAGAGTTATTAGACATAACTTGACATTTAATTTTGAGGAGTTCAATCAGGGGGATTTCTTGTACAATGCAGGGAATTGGGGACTTTTCGGGAATATACCCTTGCTGTCGGGGATGAAGGCATGGGCATAGTACATCTCTGGAACCTTTTATCTCTGGTATACAGGAGGCTGGAGCCTATCCTCAACAACACTTGGCCAGAGGGAACCGGGGAAACCCTGGACAAGTCTCCAGTTCATCACAGGGCCGACACATAGGTCCAAACACATTACTCACATCCCCACAAGTAAGGGTCCCCACATCACCTGCAGTATGTTCCATGTTTGTGGAATGTGGGAGGAAGCCGGAGCACCCAGAGGGAAGCCAGGCAAACACGGGGAGAACATGCAAACACCACACAGAGAGGACCCACAGTCAGAGGTGGATTTGAACCCAGAACCTTCTTGCTATGAGACAAGCCCACTAGTGTTGAAGCACCTTAAGTTAATTAACTGAGTCAGTGGAGAACAGTCAGCCTCAGTTTTCATAAACCAGTGTCAAACATTAGCTGTTTAAACAACATAACAACATCTTCAACAAATGGACAAAGTTCCCATAAATTCATCCTGCTACACCAATTATGTCACTTTTCATGGAGCTGCAAACAGAAAAAAACTCCCCAGTGGCCAGTTCCTCCTCGACACTTCCCAGAACTGGTTCCAGAAAGTAACCAAAGAGTCTGGTAAATGTCCTAGAAAGCGATCCCAAACGGTGCATTCTCGCTTCTTACTTGATCTCACCTAGATACGTAGGAAAAGCACAAACTCAACCTGTCCGTGTTTTGTAGAAAAGTGCTAAATCAACATTTGGGCGGGTATCTGTCAACTGTCAACTGTCAAATAGCTGTCATCTGTGTGTTCTCAGTCGAGGTGATGTATCTTCAGCTGAGCAGAGGATTGTGGGTGAGATAACCAGAACACGATGCTGTTTTGTGTACTGCATGTTTGTGGCCAGATGCAGTATGGGTAGTCTGGTTCTTCTGACCAATACATACTATGTATGGGGACATGCTACAGCTTCATACTAAAGAGTATGGTATTAGGACATTACACATACAACATCAAAGTAACGATTACCATGAAGACATAAAACCAAGAGAGTTTTTATGTCCGTGTCAGAGACTTTATTGGTACGCATCAACTTTAAACACAAACTCTCAGCAGCAGCTTTGTGTCATGATGATGCTCCTCCTAATCTCAGTGTATCTATTTCAAAGCAGAGAGACTTTCACAGGCTGTCAGCAACGCCCCTAAAGTAGCTCTGCCTGTTGGCTGAAGTTGTTTGAATCACAAAATCTGTGAGAATTAAAAAAAAAATTACTTCCACAGCGGTCAATTTATACAAGAAGCAGCGAAACTGTCCTTAAATGCTATTTATGTTGACTTTTACTCAGTAATCATCAAACCCATATCATACAAACTCCATTTTTCAAGAGTTCTTTATCTACTCCTTGAGGTGTTTCACTTGAAAGAAGTGCACTTCCTCTAAAACGCTACTCTCTTTATTACAACGTTATTAGAATGTAATAACAACTTAAAGTAGAGTCAAACCCTCTTTCCTCCTCTTCTTCATAAATTAATGTTCCACATGCTTATTGTAGGGGTTGAACAGAATATTTGCTGTCTTGCATCCAGCTCAACAACTTGTCTGCTGCCATAGCAACTGCGGAGGAGCACGGAGCAGCGCCGCCTGCTTGTGCAATGGATGTCACTCGTGGCAACGGCCAATCAGAAGTTCTCATCCTTTTGTGCGAGCAGCGTGAAGATGGAGGGATGGAGTGGGTGGGCTTTGAGCATCATGCATCTGCCAGTAATAGGACACGCGCGTCGTCAGTCTTGGTCATCTCGGCCTGTGATTGGTCGAGGAGCTTTACTGTCCAATAATATAAACATGTCTACTGCCTGCCTAGCTTGAAGCAAAGCTTGTAAGGGACTGTGCAGTTCTACATCAAACTGTATAAAACTCTCATTATGTATTTGCCTGCGCCGCCGCTGCAGGATTAAAGCCTTATTATTGGTAGGAATATGCACATAGCTGCACGTGCACGCGTGAGGAAACGAGGATACCGTGCAACTGCTGCAAGAAAGAGATAGGGGACTCTGGCGTGCTTTCATCATTCTAATCACCATCCTAAGTAGTAGCTCTTAACATTTTGTTTTTCGGTATTGAGGCGAGAAGTGACAAGAGCGCAGACCCCTCCTCTGCAGGGCGGAGCGTGCGTTTTCATTCCGTGTTTTGTGTTTTTTATTTTTTTTTCAACCCTGTTTCCCTGCTCTGACACGTCTGCACTGAGTGAGTGGCATTGGCACGCTGTCAATCGCTCACCACCGCTGCCATCAAACAACATAAAACACACACAGGCAGAGGCTGGAGCTCATAAATTTCAGCAGGGCGAGAGATTTTTTTGCGCGTCGCCTCCACACAGCGCCGCGTCCTCATTAATTTCTCCTCCTATCTATCTTTTGTTTTTATAGAAAAAAAAAAATCCCCCAACTTTTTTCTACATTTGATATTTTTGTAGTCACGTTTGGACACCTCGGCAGCGACGCAGATTGTGTGTGTTTTTTTTTTTTTTTTTCTAAAAATCAGCTGTCGCCGGGATCACCTCTGCGCATTTATAGTTGGCAACACCTGCGAGATTCTTTATTTCTTTTCCACGTTTGGATATTTTTCTGCTTCGCCAGGTGGATTTTGGACATTTGATGTTTTTTTCTTTCTCATTTTAATTTTGGAGGCTGGGGATCCCACGAAAAGCGCTAATAAATGAGAGATCACCAAGGAGCGGTTGTGTCTCCGCCAGCCGTTAAATCCCCGAGAAAAGACTGATTGGCGTGAGGATCGGTGTGGGATACGATGGACCTGAATTTTTGACAAAGCAGAAGTGTTCAGAAATAACATTGATGTGTTTTTTTATTTAACGCACTCACGCGTTTTGGCACTTTGGACCGCGCGTAAAATAGCGAGGAGAGGATCCGCGCCAACTTGGACACGAGATTTACGCAAAAAACACATCGCTGCTAGGTGCTTTTTTCCAAACCTGTGTGCGCCATCGGTGAAGAGCCACACACAGCCGTGCATCCCTTCTTGTCTGCAGCATATGGTTCTAGCCCATTTCGTATATGAGTTTTTCAATTTGTGTGGCTCAGTGCACAGACTCTTTAGCGTCTAGCATGGACGATCAAGCCCGGATCATGCAGTCGATCGGCGGTGTCAGTCTGGCTGGGCACTCGGTACAAGGAGGCATGACACTGCCGCCTCCACATGGACACGATGGGACGGACGGAGACGGGAGGAAACAAGACATTGGTGACATTCTCCATCAAATCATGACCATAACTGATCAAAGTCTGGACGAGGCGCAAGCAAAGTTGGTTGATTTATATGTTTTATTAACTTGGCTCCCCCTCCCTAAAACGCTGAACGCATCATTATTGAGATGTGGCTCAACTTAACCCCCCCTGTTAATGGCTTTAATGGTTTTAATCTCACACTCAGGTGTATTTACTTCCTTGCCAAGCGTTAAAAGTTGTCACTGAGGGAACAGCAGCGTTTTGTTTAAACTGGCTGCTCCTGAATGAGCATGTTCAGAAAGTTTGCCTGTACACAAAAGCTTCAAAATTATACCCGGTGTAGACGAATATTAACTATTATATTAAATACAAATCACCGTGCAATCCCTTATTATAAAATTTGTCACCTTTTTAAAAAAAAAAAAAAAAAAAAAAAAAATTCAACATGTGATTTATCAGTGAATTTATTTCAGTATGTCTTGTCTTATACTGAAACAGGAAACATGGACTCAACTGTCACAGAATGAAACCAGCACTCTTCAGCGTTCTCTGTGAAATCAAAGAAAAGACAGGTAAGAATCTTATTCTAACATGAACCCAAAGGGGGAAACGTAATAACAGGAGCCTCATTTCTGTTCTTATACCTCCCAGTCACCCGCTGGCAGTCTGCGTCCAGGTTACAGGGCACCTCTGCCCACATTAATCAATCAATTTTGAAATATGCCACACAAAGACAGTCTCGTAGAAGCTCCTTCTGCGGGAGGGTCTCCTGGATTTACACATAAGGGGCACCTTTTTCGCCCTCATGATACCCCGGCACTGGGAGAGGGGGGGAAAATCCCGTAGCATATGCTCCCCATGAAGTGAATTCATGCAACCGTCTCCACTGAAGAAGACGCTCAGCATCAATAATTGCGCGCAATCGCCTTTCCTGCAAATGTGCAAAGCTCAAGGTAAAATAAAAAAGAATCGAATCAGCTACTAGAAAATTCATGGAATTGATTCAGTCAGAGAAAATGTAGATGTTTTTGTAGAGTAGTTGTTTTTCATAAGCATCATCTGCAGGTTTTTATGACAAAGGTTGAAAACTTTCTAGTGTGTGCACACACACGTATATATATATGTATATATATATATATATATATATATAAATATATGCTGAAATGTCTGCGCTCTGCTCTGATATATTTAAATTATATTACAGGTTGCAGTTGTTTTTACAGCATATTTAATATAAAGTTGCACGGTTTAAATTCTCGAACCTCATCTTTATGGGTTCTGATCCTGAATAGATGCTTCTTACATTTAAACACCACTTCCTTTTACCCACGTAATATGTATATTATTCAGTTCAAGAAAGAACAAAAAAAAAACCCAACATGTATACAAAGAAAACTCTGCTGCTGTGTGTTTGGTGTCATTTTCAAAACCTGGTGCCTCCTCAGATTTGTGACCTTTGTGCGGTTTATGGCAAATTGGCTGAAAAAGAGAGATCATAAAAGTTTATGAACTCCCCTCAATGCAGGTGGCGTCCACAGGGGCCGGCTGAGGGTCCTCCTTCTAGCCGAGGAGTCTGCTGCCTGTTGACTTTAGGCAAGAGACTCAGGGATCACAATCCTATTAATTTTGGATGCTATATTTGATTTAGAAAGTTGTGTCCGGCACTAAGGCGTCGCTATATCTCAAACAAAGTAAAAACTGTGATGTTTTAAAGGGATTAAATCATGTAAAAATGTTCAAGTTAAAGGTGTTTGAATGAAAAGGTGCTGATGCTTAAACTCTCAGCAGCCTTGAGGAGCTATTTATAAATCTAATATATTATAGACAAATATTCAATATTGTCTTAATTATTCTATTTTGATGTGTTGGTAGATCTTTAACTTGGATTTATGAAAATAAAACAGTGTTTTGGGAACCAAAATCTCCTTAAAAACAGTGTTAGCACGAAGAGCACTTTATTACATGTTGATGAATTTATATCATCAATTCTGCATTTTAGTGTATTTTCATCAAATTGTTTGACAAACATTCAGTTGCATCATAATCCTGAAATCCTTCCATCGGTTTCTCTTGAATTTAAAGAAAAGAAATGAGGTGAGGATGAAAATGTTTCTTTATTCCTCTCTTATTTTCTCTCACCTTTCTTATGCTTTGCGGTGGCGGAGCGGCTCCTCCTTAATAATTTTGTCATATTTTCCCAGAGATGGGGCTGTGAGGCGTTCAAAGCGGGATGACAAAGTGGAGGTTGATGACAAAACTTTCAAATAAATGTGTGTGTAGAAGATGAGCTGGAGGAGAGGGAGCTTGTGTGTGTGTGTGTGTGTGTGTGTGTGTGTGTGTGTGGTTAACCTGTGGTTTAGAATCACAGCCCCCCCTCCCTCAGCCATTGACAGAGCTCAGCTGGTCTGGTGGCCTTGTTGACCGCTCTGTTTTTCCAGCTCACAGCGAGCCTTTCACCGCCCCGGCATCCTTCGCCCGGCTCCCTCGGCCCTTTCATGTCCCGCTCCGATGGAACCCAAATGACAAAATTACTTTTAATAATAAATCTGAAAGCGGTCCAAGAATCGTGCCTGTAATTACCGCGCACATGTATCATGTTACCATGACGTATTTGTGCGAGATGGCGAGCGATTATGGCCTTCAGCTTGAAATCATTATTGTTGAAATTATTTGGTGATTAATATCCAAATAAGCGAGAGCGACCTCATCCTGCTTCTTTTCTTTTTTCTTTTTTTTTTGTTGTTGTCCGGAAGAACTCCAGAAGTGTGTTTTCCAAGACTTTTTCAGGGTGTTTGGAAGTTGCTATCCCCTCCCAACTATTATTGTACAGCCACAGCGTATTTCTGCATTGCTAATGCCCTAGAAGTATTAATTCACTTTGATATGCTAATTAGAGAGCATTATGCAAGAAATGAGATTAAGTGGCAGCATGAAGTCATTTGCCTGTCACTAAATTGAGTGTTTTTAGCAGGAGGGATTTTTTTTTCTTGCTTTTGCATTTAGATAAGGCAAACATGAGATTCATTTGGACTTCTTTTGTCCTTCAACCACATTCGTACATAGATACAACAACTGACGAAAAAAAGAAATTCAAACGTTTGATTCCCTTGTGTTCCCAGCTATTCCAGCACAAAGGGTACATTCACTGCGTTCCTTTTTCCCTGCAGGCTGCACGGGAGGACAATGCATGCATTGAGTGAAAATTGCCTCGCGATTCAGATGAGTTTTGCAGTTATTCCTCCTGTGCTGCGTTTGTTTTATCCTGCTGGCTACTCCCTCGTCTTGCTTGGAGGAGAGGAAGCAGCAGCAGCAGCGGCGGCGGCGGCGGCAGCAGCAGTGCTCCGGGAGCGGCAAGAATAACAAAGGTGAAAGATTACCTCCATATGGTATTTCTGACCAGGAAAAGAGAGGTTCTGTAGCAGGACTCCTCTTTGATGTGAGGTTTAATCAATAGAAAGAGATTACAGAAAACTATTACAGGCTAAATCACAGAGTGCCACAGAAAGGCTGAGCCTTCCTCACAGCTCTCTCAGCTGCGTGCTGCTTCTTTTGGCTGCGTATTGACTTGTTGTTTTCCTGACCTTTGACTCATCAGGTTCAGAAGCATGGGGTCTGGAGAGGTAGGGGAGGGAGGGAGGGAGAGAGTGTGGCAGATCCAGGCTGATGAATGCTCTGACCCAGTGTTTATAGCAGTGGATTAGGGAGGAACTACGCTCGCAGTCCGAGCCAATGTCGGCGTTTTGTTGTTTGATCTGGCCCCTGGAAAACGGCTGAACCTGCTCTCGTATATATGTATCGGTTTGCGACAGACATATATACATATGTTATATATATATATATATATATATATATATATATATATATGTAATGTTCAGGCAGGAAAGACAGCGCTAATTAAATACAGTTCAGGATGAGCCTGTAATTAACCACATGCAAGGCTGACTAAAAGCATTACCTGGAGTAAATAGAGTTAGGACTGAGGAGGTAAGCATTTCCGAAATCTACAGGGAACATTAATTTCAATGTTTCCTGACAAAGTTAATGACCCTTCTCATTGTAATTGGTTAATTCATATTAATACACAATCATTGTTATTTATTTGTCATTATCATAGCCCAACATGCTTTATTTGTCCACCTTTTAAGGTTGCTTTTTTTTTTTATGTTTAAAAAAAGCTCCAGTGTATGCATGACAGGGAGCAGAAAGCCAGTGAGCAGGAGAGACAATTGACTTTGGCTGCTTTTTGTCTCAGCGAGCCCCAGTGATGCGGCTGCAGCGGCTAGATAGTGTTGTGCCGAATAGAATAGCACGCACACAGCTGGGTTCCTGGCCGGCTCAATGGCAGAGACACCAGCGCTTCCTGCCCTAACACACGAGGGGGACCGGGGAAGATGCGGCTATTATCTAAGTAGCTCCCAAATACCCCTCCATTTCCCCCCATTATCAGCACAGATGAAAAGAATGAGAGCCAGACAAAGAGGGGAGAAAAGTGGACATATCAGTTTCATTGGAGGGGGAAAATGCTTCTTCTTTTTTTTTGTGCTCCCGTGGAGATTCATCTGCACACACGGCTCCTCCAAATCAGGTTTTTTGCTCCGTGATTCAGTGCTGTCCCCCCATCTGCACACCAGCACCCATCTTGCAAAACGTCTCCCTCGCTCCCCCTCCGCGGCTCCGAGCGGTTTCCGCTGCGGGCTCCTGCGCGATCAACAGCTCATAATTGTTTTTTGCACATACGTTATGCAAATTAGGTTTATGGCAACTGGCATAACAATTAGCATCCTCCAACAATATTTTAGTAGGTTAATTGCGAAATTTCTGAATTGTACATCTGAGTTGTTAATTAGGCATGACAGAGGTGGTGAAATAGTTATCTTCAGGCGGCGGCGGCAGCCAGCAGAGGCTGCTTGGGATGCAAAAAGGAAGGATTGATTGGAATTAGTTCGCAGCAGAAGAAGCAGCAGCGGGGCGGTTTTTGCATCTTTGCTTTTTGACTTCTGACCGTCGCCGAAGATAAAGAAGTGAGGTCGCGACAGAGCCGGAGAGGCTCCGACCAATGCACAAACAAACATGCCGCACCTTTTCGCCTTTTTGAAAAAAAACGAGGTAAATAGAGATACAAGTTGTTGTCAGCGTGAGTTAGCCAGGATTTCTTCTTTTCATGCATGGAGGGGCTGCACTCCTGTCAAAACAGCAGAATGACCTTTGACTTGCCAGATACAGTAAGCCTTCTTTGTAAGGAGCTGGAACACCCGCTTAAAGCGCTCTCACCCATCGGAATCAAGCTTTTAATACTTTTCAAATTTACATGAAACTCAAAATTGTGCCTTTTTTTTTTGTAGTTTTTCGACGATGAATCCACATTAGAATGTAACCCGACTTTTACTGGTGTGAATAGACTCAATCCAGCTTTCAGCAATTACTTATTTATTACATTTTACGCATATTTATACTTCTGTCAAAACCTTTTTCACCATTTAAATGATTTAAATAGAGCTTCTATCACTTTTCAAAAACGCAAAAATACACATTTGCTTTTTTTGGGTTTTTTTGAGCAGCTGACCGAAGCTTTCCAAATCATGAACATATTGGATTTTTCCGGCATATTTATTTACAGCTTAAACAAGCCTCCTCTGTCACCTGATGGCCGAGCCCCTCTGATGGCTCAGAGCCGGTTATTAGTGTAAAAAGGGTTACAGTGAAAGACTGGTGCAAAACAAGTCCTCTCACAGTAATGACTCTGCTATTTATAGGCCCCTATTTCATTAGCTCTAGTGTTTCAGGGAAGAGTTTTCCTCATGGGACTGTGGACACTATGATATTCATTTACTCTGTACACATTACATGTGGACAACTAAACGACCTATCATTTGTGAGTGCACGAGCGCGGAAAACAATCCTGCTTTTGTCTGCAATCCTGCAGCCTGTAAGGAGTTTCTGCTGCCTGTATTTCAGTAGGAGTGTTACTCCTACAGGTGATGGATGTGCGTCGGCGAAAAGATGAGGGAATTAGCAAATGCAAACATTTTAAATCTCATCTGACACGTTTTTTTTTTACTCGGCAAAAAACAGGCCCTTCTTATCTTTGCGCAAGTTTTCCTTTAACACCCCCCAACAACAACAAAAAAAGAGAAAGAATCACATTTGCGCGCCTGAAAATGAAGCCCTTCTTCCCGTTGCTCCATATGCCGCTGCTCCACGTGTCTCGCGCATTAGAATGATGTATTGAAGGCAGAAATGGGAAAAAGACTGCACTGCAATGAAATTTTAATCAGCGTCTTCTGCTGCTTTAATAAGGCAAATAATTCTTATTGGCTGCTGTGTTAAGATTTCTAATATTTAATTCATAGCAAACCTTGCATTATTCTGCTTTAGCCCAGAGACGAGCTGCTGCCCGCCAAAAGGCAACAATGAGAGGGAGAGAAAAAAAGGAAAGATGGAAGAAAAAGACGGAGAGGGACGTGATCGCTGAGCGTTTCTCTTATCGCTTGTGGCGTAATGCTATCACAGTGTTGTGACTTTAAATATGTATTTAAACTACTTTCAAACAGTGGAGCGACTGGAAACAGCAGACTGCTGCTGCTGAGCAAAACACCTGAACCCGCCCCCCAGCCCCCGCCCCCACCCCCACCCCCCTCCTCTTTGTGATTTTGTCAGTAAAGCATGACCTTTACCATCTTTTTTTATTTTCTTAAACCCTTGAAGTTCATTTTTGCGCCTGAAGTAATGGAAAGATGGCGAGGGGCCAGCGGCTATGTGCCGGCTCATGTTACAGTGAAAACGGCGGGCCCTGTTTTCGTCTCGCGGTGAAATGGCTTAATTGGTGTCAGAGCCCCAGGGATAAAGGCCTCTTGCGCTGAAACGCAGCCACACGGACCCTGTCTTCCCTCAGAACCGGGAGGAGCGGACCGGGGTCTGCCGGTGAATGAGCGCTAAGCCGCGGCACAACAATACCAAGTGATGTTTGGGACGACAGAAATTAATATGCGCCCGCTCCCAGAAAGCTGTGATTAATGATGGCGAGCAGGGGAGTGCTGTCGCTTCTTTTGGCTCCTCTTTGACGGGGATGGAAAAGCAAAAAAAAGAAAGAAAAGGAAAGTGGAGGTCATCCAGAGTCCTCATGCAGGCGCCTCAAAGACATGCCTCTGCAAAGACATGCCTCTGCAGAGACATGCCACACTTTATGGATTTATAGTAGAATGCGCAGGATAGTTTGATCATCTGTAACGATGCAGCGTGATGAAGAGCTTCATTTCACGCTCGCACACTGATTCGTAGCCAAAAAAAAAAGTGCGAGGAAAATGGTGGTGCGGCGTACAGCCATGATAATGATCTGTATCTGTTGTGTCCTAGGAGGAGACGCATGAATATTTAATTGTGTCTGCTCGAGACATCCCCAGACCCTCCTGCTCCTTCCTTACGTTCTCTAATGCCTTCCCGCCCTCCCAGGTACTTCCTCTCTAAGTAATGGCGAATTAAAGCGCACATTAAAATGATAGGAATTGCAATGTAAGGGATTTCTGAGGACGTTTGTCTCGGCGCAATACGCTGGGAAATTTAAATGGCAAGTTTTGACAACGGGACGTTCTTGCTGACGCGGCGCGTTTGCCTCACGTATAAGCATTTCCTCTGTCAGAGTGATTGATACGTATTAAGTATGCGCTTTTTACTCTGGAAGATGATGCGGGCGCGGGGATATGAGTTTTAAACAGCGAGCGACTTCCCTTCATATTGATCTATTTGTGTTGGCGGAGTGGCAGGTGCTACACAGAGACTGTGTCAGCTTTGATTGTTTGTGTCAGTGATCCGAGCCGACGCCGAGCTCTCTTACTGTTCGTCACCGCTTTACCCCGGTGATGAATGGCAGCACGCCGCCGCACACACCCTCAGAAAAACTCACGTCTACACGCCGTCTCTCCCCTCCTGTGATTCCAGCAACGGCCCCCCCCGAAAAAGGTTAAAGAAGACCCCAGATGTCCTGATGATAATATTATTAAAGTTTATTTATGGGAAACCTTTCATAAAAAGTTAAGTACTTCACAGAATAACTCTACATTTACAGAATTAAAAGACACTAGAGGATAGAATAGGAAAAGGAAATGAAGACAAAAACTCTGAAACCTCAAACTTTCTTATTTGCTGCTGCCTTTTATTCAACTTTTGAATATAAAATATATTTGAGTATAAAACACATTTGAATATAAAACATATTGAATATAAAACATATTTGAATATAAAACATATTTGTATTTCTGTCTTTCCTATACAGAAATAAGCTAGAAGAGAAGAAAATCAACTTTCCAAGCCCTACTGACCTCAGACTCTTGTTTTTATTCTATTTTAGCTTATTCCTGTTAGGAAAGACAGAAATATGAACCATTTTGAAAATTTAATGATTTAATAAAAGCTTCTTTTTTTTTCTTAGCTTGTTTTTGATTTTTTAATCTCTCTTTAGGTTTCATAACAGTTTTTTTTTATATCATTCACATTTTCACAATGATCTTGATTATTTATGTAAACACTCCTGCTGAAATGTGCTATATAAATAATGTTGCCTAACCTTACAATAAATTTACAGCAAAGTTAATGTTAGATTTTCAGCTGCTTTTTCATTAAATATTTACATATCCTATCGATCTTACGGCTCGTGGAAATAGTACTTTCTCATGTGTATAATTTTGTGTATTTAATGCCCCTGCATTAGAAGACGTAAGAGTTTGTGAAGGACGATAAAATCACACTGAATTATAGCTTTATTAAAAAGTAAAAGAACTTTAAATCTAGTTTAAAAGATACTGGGAGCCACTGGAGTTTGACTAAAGTGGACTTGCGTGCTCTTTATTCCTCTTTTCTTTTCTTTTTTTATTAAAATCTAACAGGACAGTTCTGAAGGAATTGATCTGATGACTAAAACTATATGAAGATAAAAGCATGAATACGATTTTCAGCATCTTTATGAGACCAGAACGACTTTAATTTGACAATATTTCAAAGGTAGACGAAGTCTTCAAGTCCTTTACTTCAGTGAAAGTACTGATGTCAAACTCTTAAAGTAATCCATTCTAAATAAAAGTCCTGCTTCCTTAAGTAAACGTGTTTATTATCAGTTAAATGCACTTAAAGTGTCAAAGTGAAAGTCCTCATTGTGCCGTAAAACAGTTCCTGTCTGTCACTGTAGAAGATGTTGACAGGAGAGAACATTTTAACGACCTTAAATGCTATTCAGCAGTTATTGAATATATAATATTATCATTGTGGGTTTTTTGCACTGATTCTCTGTGTGAATGCAAAAAGTCAAAGATCAGTCTTGATGATTGAACATTTTCCATGTTTCAATCCTAGAGTCTTTTAAATCGCTTATTGAACTTAAGAAGTAAAAGTGTTGTAGTGTAAGTAGTGTGTCTGCATGTGTCTCTTCTCTCTAACCTGCCCAGGTGCCACAGATGGAAATGAGTTTGTAGCCAAACGTCTTTTCTCTTTTTTAGACGCGTATATTTCTGCAGTGTCCCCGATTTAAAGAAACTTAAACTAAAGGAAGCCAAACAAAACCAGAACTAAACTAAGCTAAACTGAATCAGAACTGAACTACACTAAATTAAACTAATCTAAACAAGAACTGAACTACACTAAACTAAACCAGAATTAAACTATACTAAACTGAATCAGAACTGAACTACACTAAACTAAATGTAACTAAAACACAACTAATCTAAACATTAAGTGAACACAACTAAACCTGAAATTAACTAAACATGAACTAAACTAAACTAAACCAGAACTGAACTAAACCAGAACTGACTTACCTTAAACTTGACTAAACTAAAACCAAACCAGAACTAAACTAAACTAGATCAGAACTAAACTAAACTAAACCTGAACTGAACTAAAATAAACCAGAACTTAACTAAACATGAACTAAACTAAACTAAACCAGAACTGAACTAAAGTAAACCAGAACTGAGCTAAAGTAAACCAGAACTGAGCTAAAGTAAAGTAAAGTGAAACAGAATAAAGCTAAACAAAACAAAACTAAACCAGAACTAAACTAAACCAGAATTGAACAAAAATAAACTAAACTAAGCCAGAAGTGAACTAAATTAAACCAAACCAAAATTGAATTGAACTAAACTAAATGAAACCTGCATGTCAAGTATTGCGGGAGGATTTTCTGTCTTCTGTCGTCGTCGGCCCACGACGATAAAAGACATAAAAGCCCGTGTGGCCGATGACTCTGATGGGTCATGAGTCATGACTCATGAGTTTGTGACTCACAGGTTTACCTTCAGTTGATAATTTCATGCATTTTTTGCGGCTTTCAGGATTTTATTTTTTTGTTCTTTTGATTTCCTTACTAAACTTTCTGACTTATAAGTTATTTATGACAGTCTTAAAACATGAAATAATACATTAAAAGTCCGGACTGTGTGAAAACTTTATTTTACGAGCGCCTTTAGAAAACAACTAATATCACAGTTTCATCAGCAACATTTAAAATCCCCTCGTCTGGCGATGCGGGGTCGTCACCGGCGAGCCCCTATGAAACATTGTAATCTGATCAGTAAGTCCAGCTGTCACACCGGTGCAGAGGAAAACAGAAGGAATCCCAACGGTTCCCTCTGAGTTGTTGTGGAGGTAAAAGTATAAAAGTGTCGTAAAAAGGGATAAAAGTCTCCTCAGATTTGTTCTTCGGAGCAGCACTCGAGTAAAAACCCTTAGTTTCTAAAAAATACTGCGCCGGTTGGACAAAACTGCAACTCTGTGTTGTTTTTAAAGTCATTATGTAAAAAGCTGTGAGTGTGAGCAGCGGTTCCTCCCCCTCTCTAAATAACCCCCCGGATTACGATGAACCTGCGCGCGCTGAAGGTGAGCCGCGTGTTTTGCCTGAGGAAGAGGCGGCGGATGTATGCAGATCACGGCGGGCCTCTTGCGGGTGCTGAAGGAGAGCACGGAGTGGCAGAGTTAATTTATTTAATGACTGAGCGTCTTATATCTCCCCAACCCTGATTAGAATCCATGCTTGATGAGGGAAGCGATAGAGGGGCGTGCGCCGCGCCCCAGGCCCGAGCACGTACGCGCTCCCTTCTCTTCCTCTTCCTCCCCGCCTCCAATCCACAGGGTTTCCGCAAAACAAAATAAATTAAAGACGTCTTTCTGCTGCGATGTGGTGCGACGCCGTCCGACAGGAAATGCGCGCTGCAAAAGAGGGATCTCTAAAAAGTGAAAAGTGCCTTGACTCGGGGAATTGTGTCTTTTATCAGTCAAGAGAGAAAAAAAAACAATGTTGTGAAACATCTTTTACATTGAAGAAAATAAATCTAACTCACGGCTGTTATCCAACTAGATCCATCCCATGACAAACGATCCTTGCATTAAGGTAGGGATTCTAAGAATCTGCCTAATGGAGGGAATAAAATGTTCATTTTAAGGACGTTTATGTTAAAGTAATGAGGTTTAATCGTCACATATTGATGAAATATTAGCATTTTTCTCTGTTTTTTTAGGGCTTTTTACCGTCTCAATCACTTTTATACTACTTTTTTTTTTTTTCGGAAAAAATTTGCATTTTTTTTAGTTGAGTATGATTATATTTGAAGGTATTTGGTTTCCCTCTAGCAGGCCTGTTTGCAGCGCTGCTCTGGGGCTGATCAGCAGCGTGTTTGTGTGCGTGAAGATGAGGTGCCGTGGAGTTCCATGAACGTGGGAAAGCCAAACACAGTGTGTCACTCTGGCAGCACGGGCCTGTCAGCGTTGAGGAGCAGCAGTTGTAAAAACCATGACCTTCCTCTTTGCCAAGCGTGTCTCTCGCGGAGCCAAAGCGCTGCCCCGTAGATCTGGGCTGGATGTGGGAGGGAATACAAACATGGAGAAAGGACAGACAGTGGAAAAAAACGGTCAGTGCCATAATAATTGTGAAGACCAAGAAGACCAAGAAGAAGGAGGAGGAGGAGGAGGAGGAGGAGGAGGAGGAGGAGGGAGGGGGGGGCTGAAGTAATGAAATACTTCTTGGAGCTATCATGACTGAGAAGGTGAGGGAGGGAAAGGGAGGAGAAAAAAAAGGGAGGGGGGAGGATACTCCTCGTCTTCTAACATTTCCATGAGCCATCATCAGTAATGCCGCAGCAGCCTCACAAACCAGAAATTATTTCTTCAGGCGTCGCTGTCAAGTGTTATTCAAATAACACCAGCCTCACATTTGAATAACAGCCGACATTTTGAATTAATTAATCAGACAAGATAGTCTGGGCCTTTTCTCATTAGTCTACAGGTCAGGCTGGGGAAGATATATGCGCCGGTGATGATATACTTGTCTTTAATAGTGATTTATGGAGATTTTGGATTGTACTCGATTTGTCAAAGGGCCCGCAAGCAGGAAAATAGGACAGTGCATATTTCATAACCTAATCTTTGATACGTACCACGATGCTAAAAGATGCAATCCTCTTGTTTGTTGTGCGCGTTCTCTCACACCCGCCTCGCCGCCGCCACCACCACCACAACCGCCGCCGCCACCGTTTTACTTTTTCCCATGCAATTAAGCCGGGGCTGTAAATTATAACTGTGTCGCACTTTAATTATCATGGTGTAAAAATAGAGTTCCTGTCTTGGAGAGGATTTCATTAACTTGCTCAATATTCCATGTCAGCCCAGACAATCGTGAGAGGTTTGGGCTGGCTTTGAATTTATTCCACAAGAGAAAAATCCAAAATAAGATTAGAGGCTTTTTTACATTTTCTGCATCAGAATCTTAGGGATTCCTTCTTATTATATTTTTGCTGCTGTGACACTTTATATAAGGTGAAAGGTGCTACAAATAGAACGTGATCTGCTTAAAGGCAACATTTTATTTTATTTTACTTTTGTACATGTGGGCTTTTTTTAATTACACAAAGTAGACATGCTGTAATTTGAGTGTGTATGTGTGTGTGTGTGTGTGTGTGTGTGTGTCACAAATCAATGAGCTATTCCGGCGAGCAGCCCACACAAAATGCACCAACACCAGTGTGACAAAACATTCAAATAAATTGCTGTCAGGCTGCTGGAACACCAAGTGCAGCGATTTTTATCTGACATGTGGAAGACCCAGACATGCAGTCCTGACAAGTAGCGCCAGAGCACCTGTGAGAGACGGGCGATAAAAATCAGGATCTGCCTGATCCTCGGCATTACAATCCCTATCATTACTTGATATTATTGCTCTTCTTTAAAGAGGGAGATCAAGATTGAGAGATAGCTCGCTCACGTTGGCCGGCTTCTTTTTTTTTTTTTCTCCCTCCCTCTCTTGATAATAAATGATCTGAGGCTGTTGTTTGCACTTAAAATTTGCAGTGAAATTGAATTATGCAGTCTGATGGCATATCAACAAGTACTGAGCCGGCTTTTATATTCATGCCGGATTGTTTATTACTCGCCGCACAAATGCCGTGTTTGTTTGTCTGCAGGCTCGTTGCAAACAAAAAGTCCAAGGTTAGGACATTTATTTATTCCGGTCCGGCGTTCTTGTTCACAGGTGTGTTATGCACGGAACATGGGAAGGTTCCTATATCACATGAAGGAAGAGAGAGGGAGCTAAATATCTGTTGTAAAATCAAATTATTCCCTGTGCAGGAAAACCAAAGTGAAAACATGTGTAAACTCTGAATCCAAATTCAACACGACGGATGATGTTTTCCTTTTTGGAGCAGCATGGAGGCCCGGGTAAACACTCACAGCCCCCATTGCTTCACTTATTTTCATTGAGTCCATGAAATTGACTCAGTCATTTTTTTTTTTTAATCCAATTGAAAAGCATTAAAGAAAAAAAGAAATAAAACGTTTTTCGGAAACTCCGAGACAAAGGACTCGCCGTGGAACGCGCCATCCGTTCTCTGCTGTATTGTTATTTTCTCCCTTATAGGTTCCTAATGAGGAATCGGCCCTCATTATGATTTTAAGGATGAGAGAGGAAAGCTTTTAATTAATGATATGTAAATGGTTCTGAATTGATTATGTTAGAATATCAAGAGAGATGGGAAGAAGCTGTGGTGTGATATATTTTAATTAAGAATTAATTAAAAATGATGGCAATTTTATAGGGGCTTGCAGAAAATAGAAGAATTTATCCTCTGTCAAGAGTAAATCAGCGCTTGATTAAATAAACAGACACATGCTGAATTCATCGAGGAGCCATATTTATATTTGCCGAGGATTACCCAAATTATTATTGAATAAAAGAAGAAGGAGAAGAAAAAAAAAAAAGTGGTGGATCACAAGCTGGGTTCTCTGGGGTTAATGGTGATTTATCTCATTCCTAATTCATGAGATCCTCCTGGTCTGTGTTAGGTGGATCAATAAAGCTGTGTTTCCTTTTTGAATTCAGTGTCTACAATTAGATTTGCAACGTGGAACACAATTAGACGTAAGACATGAATGCGTGTTTTTATCACTTGTGGCAAGCCGGCATTCACCCCCAACCTCCCCCCCCCCACCGCCATCCGCCCACCCCCTCCGAAAGATATCAATCTGTTTATGAGGTAAAAAGATTTGTGTGAAAAGGATGAGTTGTGACGAGACGCGGACCCTCGTTAACCTTTTTAATTGCTATCTGCTTTCTTTCATTCAGTCTTCAGGGGCGAAGCTGCATTAACTGAACGCGCCACTATTAAAGGGAGAGAGGTCTTTGTTTTCTGCTAACAGCGGCGTGCTCGCTCGGTGCTAAACTCCGCGATCAATGGCAGAGAGACTGCTATCACAGCACTCGGAGCAGGCGTAGCTCACGGGTGAGGGAGGGAGGCGAGGGGAGGGGAGGGGAGGGGAAGGGGGGGGGGTCCCTGGTGGTTCATTTTGATTGGAGCGCAGAGTTTTGTGTTGAAAGGCGAGGGAGAGACAGGCTGTTGGAAGCAAATCCCCCCGGATCAGTTAGAGCTTTGCAACAAAAACACCTTGATATTCCTGGGAACATTTGCTTAGAAAAGAGAATGAATTTAAATAAACGGGCAACGAGAGAATGAAATGATCTAAAGCGCTTGTGGAGGTTCAGAGAGGGCGCTTGTGCATCTCTGAATCTCCGACTTCATTTAGCGACCCCGTTACAAATCACAGCAAACCGCTGCACTGTGAAAAAGGAAAATCAATGTACCTGCGCTCTGTCGGTGCGTTTTTCAATAAATATATATTTCTAAATGAATCAAAATATACGTGATTATCCCAAAGGTTCCGTGCGTGGATCCTTTATGAGCTCACCAGTCTGTTACGAGCAGCAGGGCAGATGTGCTGCCGGAGACGGCGCTGGAGAATGGATTATTAGTCAGAGTCCTCCCATAGCGTGTCACATGTAAAGGCTTAGAGGCATCATGAACATCAGACGTCTGCGGGCGCACACACCCATAAACACATTCACAATGTGAAGAGCATTGGGAGAAAATGAAAATGCAGGCCCACAGACGTGTGCATGGATGCAGGCATGCATGCAGTGCATGCACCGCCATGACTGGCAGAGCGTCTTCTTTCTGACACCTGCAACTGGTTGCAATGCGTCGCTGTCAGCATCGCTTTCTCCACCTAACCGCATTTGTGTGTTAGTTATCCGTTGGGACCTTTGTCAAAAAGTTGAGCGGCCTTGACATCAGCTCCCTAGTGGGAATAGAAAAGTTGAAGTTATGCTGGGTAGTCGCCATGGCGGGCGTCTTTGCCAACAGCGTCCTGATGACAAGTGAGGAGAGAGATGATGGGCAATCTGCACCGGAGACGTGCATTCACCAAAAGGAGGAGTGACGTGACAAGAAAATCCACGTAATGTGGGTGCTTATGTAAGTGACGGTGAGGAGGAAGCGAGGCGCCTCCCATGTGAGTTCACCATGGAGACGAGGTGAGTACGCCAGTGGTGCTAGCTAGCGGTGAGCTCCAACACCTCCGGCCACGACTGACGAGAGGAGATGGGGAGTAAAGGGGGTTAGGTATGGCGGGAGTTGGGTGGTGGGGGGGTCAGTGTCTGAACTGGCTGATGGGAGCCAGAACATGAAACAATGCCGGGGGAACGTCTGGTGGGTTCGCTGCACAGAATTACAAGCGAGGGAGCAGGCCTGCTGAGGCAATTACAGCTTAATGGGGTCATTTGGAAGGCAATTGCCAGGGGTTAATGTAGTATGGAGAGATGAGGTGAGATTGAAGTGAAATTTTTGGCTAGAAAATGTGTTCAAATGAAAAGGGAGCAGGCAGACAAGTTGTGCAGTGATGGGGTGGGAGGTTGATTGGGGGAAGTGGAATGCATGCTTTTCACTGCCACACAGATCGAGGCGAGGGCCGGCAGCTTCCTTGTAGGAGCTTTTGCTCCACTTCTTATCTGGCCAAACAAGAGCCTCACTGTTCCGACGCTCCGCTCTGTGTGTTTTACTCGCAGACGTGCCCAGAGGTGGTTTCCCTTTGTCTTGATTTACCTGCGGTATCATGAACCTGCACGATATAAATTAGAAGCTGAAGTCGCAGAGAGGAAGATGAGGGGCAACTTTGAGAATGAGGATAAAAAGGATCATTATGAGTTCTTACGTTTGCCAGTTCGTTGCCTTTATTATCCGACATAATCCGGTTTTGCAAGGGTGCTCTGGAACTTTGGTCAGGAGTTTTGGCCAGGACCTCCAAGTCCAGGTCTCTTCTCCCTCACCCCCTGATCTCTAGCAAGCAGACCAAAGGCGCTAAACTTTGATCAAAGCCAAACTTACTTAAGGTCAGCACTGTGAAATCCCATGAGAGCCGCCGTGTTCGGCGAAGCGGACTGCGGCATAGGAAGTAGTACAGCGGCGTGCCTTGCTGCTGGTGCCTGTGAACGTGCTGGATCACTGGACAGCAATAGCGTTCTCATCAACCCTTTCAAGTCTTCAGCATTTTTTAGCGATTATGCTCAACACTGGAACTTAACATCATCCACGGGTGGAGATTCCCTGAGAGTTCACTCTCACTCTTATTCCATGTATTCTTGCCGTTCTCATGCTTTCTGTCATCTCTCTGAAGTCCGTGCCCCCCCCTCCCCTTTCGCCCTACACAGAGTTTTGGCCAAGTGCCGGCCACTTCACTGAGGCAGATTTTCCCAGGCTCCCCAAAGGCTATTTTACCCAGATTCCCATTAGGTCTTTGGCCATTACCAATGTTCCAAATCATTTACAGAAGAATCTATTTACTTTATGGGTTAATGGATTCATTTAACGTGCACTTTCACCCACTTTAATCTTTTACTGTATTTCCTGGTTTGTTTTTATCTGCCACAGCAGCGGTTGTCTGCTGCACGCCTTCAAAATCCTCCCAAAGCACAATATTGCACAATGCAGAGGTGGTGGAGCATTGTGGCGGTGCTGCTGGGGGGGGGGGAAAAGTATGATGCAACTCTGTTGTCATTTAAGAGTGACAAATAGACAGTGGCAGACCATCAGAGGGGGGGAGAGAGTGGAATGGTGTCGCTGACAAATTGCTATGACCTTTGGGTGCTCTGGCCTCCAGAGTGCAAGGCACATGCAGTGTTTACCTCGGGTCAGCATCGGCGGGCCCCCCCGTAGAGAAAAGCCTCACCAAACGCTCTCATCACATTTGAATCACCAAAATCAATAATCAGATAAATTGGATGCAGGTATGGGATGAAAAAGAGTGTCTGGGTCTCCCTCTACGTTTGGAAATACTCTTTGTTGGCCGTGCTAAATCATACTCAAGCATTTACATCAGCGAAACATCACCTAAAGCCACTCCTCCTGCCTCAGTTCCATGTCACCGGAGCATCACATCAAAGTCTGCCTCCTTCCTATAGGAAGGTAGGAAAAAAAGAAAAATCAATGCCGCAATATTTTCTTTTTGCCTCCACCAATCCGTAATTGAAATGGAAAATCAAATGAACGGCAAGCAGATAATTGTTTTATCAATATTCCCTGCCTGCCCTACAAGGGTCAGTGCAGAATGATCATGAGTCGGGATATGACGAGGACAAAATGTGAAATTGAACAGCTAGGAGGCAATAAATCAGCCTTGACAACTAAGAGTGACCAGCGTGTAGCTGCTGCAGGCAGCTCTCCCTTCAGAGTTTGTCCTGAAGCTGTCCGACCTAAATGGCGAATATTCATCTCATTATTGTTGCACTTAATATTTCTATCAAATATTATTCTTGGAGTCCAGACAGGAAGTCAAGGTCACTCATGCTATTATTGTTGTCATTGTTGGTGTGTGATATTGGGAGTATAATAGAGGACAGACCGTATGGTTTTCCGAGGCGTACTAGTCATTTATTAGATATGAGGAGAGAAATAAATCTGCTTTTGGACGCGGCTAACAACGCCGCTTGTAAATCGCTACGAAATTCTGCAAGCCAACAAAAGTGACCTTAGCGTAATTGTCAACAATTCCAGTGTGTCTTGCTGTATTGTGTTTGCTGGAGATGGATTTAGAAAAATAAATCATCAGCTGTTAACAAATGTGTCGCTAATACGCTGATGATCAACAATTGCTCCTCTGAGTGTTGAAGGTTAAAGACTGAACTAATACCATTATTACTATTTTTTTTATATTTGTCTCTCAACTTGCCATAAAAAGCCTTTTCCACTTTACTGAAAGGCATGACATTCACAGTGTTTTCTAAACTGTGTACATAAGCATAAAGTGTAATGGGTTGCTAGGTAAAAAAGTCGCTCGTACACCTGAGTAGGCGAGGGGAGTGACACAAATAACGTAAAAGGTACTACATGAATACATGGGATGTTGGTACAAAGTGGAGGAAAGGCTTATCGTAGCTCGGAGTGGACCCCAGAAGCTTTCTGTGTTTGACTCAGGGTAATGAGGTGAACCCAGACATGGCGACGTTTGGCGAAATAAATCCTCTAAAATCAAAATTCTTATCAGAAAGGGAACAAAATCTGATCAAATTAAATCCAATTTGTGTAACTGCTTTAGAACACAGTAAAACGTGAACAGATATAAGGGCTTATTAATGCATTTGCCACTAAATGGTAACTGGTTAACTATAAGTTCTGCTGTAGATAGCAGTAAGAGTAAATCTGTAAAAACTAGATTATAAAATAGTAAGAGATAATTGTTCTAATTGAAATTTATTATCAAAATAAGCATATCTAACGACAGACGCCCCTGAAATGCCTTTATGCGCGTTTACTGTCGAGTTATGAAGCATTTATTACATTTAAGCTTATAGTGTCACTATCAAACCTCCATATATTCAGAAGATATGAAAATAGGATACAATAAAAATCAGCAAATCTTTATAATTTAGAAGCTGGAGGTGGGTAATGTTCAGAAAAATGCTTAAAATGAAGAAATGAGACTATAACACAGTTGTCTTTTTATTGTCTTTCAATCCACTAATTGTTTGAAGACTAATTGGTTCAGCTGTACAATAATTCAACCCGGGTTCTTTCTCCTTGCCACTCCATTATATGTCTTTAAATAAACGCCTTTAAAAAGTCTTGTAAAAACTGCAGATAAAATCTTGCCAGAAAATCGACATCCTAAATCATGTGACGTCCCTTCCCATCTGGCTCATCCAGTTGCGAGGCATTGACAAAAATATGAAATTGATTTGGTTGAAGGGTGTTAAAGAGCCGACAGCAGAATGTCACAAACAATGAATGGTCGCAGCTTGGAGGAAAATCAATGGCAAGAGGTTGAAGGCAGTCTAGAGTGCTACTTGGCAGCGTTACACTCTTCCTGGGAAAGAGCTGTCCCCCGGCCTGACTGATCAAAAGGAAAATGTGATAGGTTTAATGAAGGAGGATGCGACGGAGCTGACAAATGGAATGTAGACATTGCAGCGAGGATTGTTTGACTTCAGCGGGGGCGACAGCTTTGGACTGGTGGAAATTCCTTCTTAATATGCTGCTGATTTTCAATATTCATACTTCATATCTAATGTAATGCAGATACTCCCTGCTAGCTTGTGGGCCTCGTAAAGTCTCTGTAGCATGACGTGTACATACCATTATTATCCCCCGCCATGAACAAATTGAGGCGGGGGATCCGGATTGGGAATGGTTCCATCCGTCCATCTGTCTGTCATGTTCAGTTTCCAGCACATGTCACAAATATCTTTTATGAGACTTTAAACACACACACACAGCAAGTAGTGAAGTGGTGTTTGTTGCTCCCCATGGAGTTTTATTATTTTAATGTTTTTTTTTAGTTAGTAATATAGTTATAAATTGAATAACTGCTGTTTAAACTCAGATCGGTGGTTTTTTTGCATAAAATTGTAACCTTTTCTTTTTGTTTTGGCCTTTCGTTTATATGACATTGGCATCATGGGTGTCTAAAAATGCTTCATTGTAATCGTTTGAAAACACCTTAGTTATCGTATGTCGTAGCACACACTGATTTTAAAGGCAACTTTTTTGCCAAACAAAGTTAAAAAAGCCAAAAAAGATACACTTTTTTAATCAAATTTTCAGCAACATTTATCAACATAGTCATTTTTTGTCTTCCCGGGAAAAAAATGACTATAAATTAAATAGTATTGTTACATATAAATGTTAAATTTAAATATAATATTATATATTTGATATTTAGACACGGAGGATTTTGCTGTAAATGCAAAAAACCTCCAAAAACTTACTTTAAAATTTTGACACAGCTTTTTAAACATTGTAAGGAGCTAAATGTGGCAAGAAGTTCAAACAAAACATAACAAAAAGTTCAAATCAGCATGTGCTGCTTTGCAAACGGCCCCCCCGTGATCGTCACTGTCAAAACACAAATTTGGTGAAAACTCAGGATCTCACTTTATGCATGTCTACTTAAGCTTTCAACCTTACAACCATGCCAACCCATCAACAACAACAACAACAACAACAAACATGGCGGGCTATGCTTGTTGGTACGCAGGCACACAATAATATTCTGTGGTGGTGATGATGGTGATGGTGATTTTGCACCACCAACTACTGGCCCGGCTGCACACTACAGCATTTTCAACCATATTTATGAAATCTTTTTGCAGAAGGAGCGTCAGTTTTCTAAATCTGTTCACAGAATCTGAATCCATCTCCTTTGTCTATGAGCAGGAATTCTTACTGATAGGATGGATGGAAGATTTCCAAAGTTGTTGAAAATTTTTTTTTGTCTTCAAAAACTTACTTTACAAATTTCCAGTGTGCTTGAAAAGTTTCTTTTGATGGTTTGTAACATAATTGAACTTTTTGTCAGATAGAAAAAAAAACAAAAAAAACATTGAGCAGGGACAGCTTAGATGACGTCATTCATTAATAAAATGAACCCATCTGATTGGGTCCTGAGTATTTCAGGTAGGTTATTTTTCAGAATCAGAATCAGAAAAAACTTTATTCTCCTTAAAAAAACAGTAGAAAAATATAGAATATGAATATTAATATATTAATATAATATATGTAATATATTATATTAAAACAATATATTTCCAAGAATATAAGAACTTGTGAATGTATTATAATAATAGAAGAATACAAGGCTGATATTAGTATACTATTAAATGAGTGTCGTAGAATTTAACATTTTGGAGACATGCACCAGCGCCGCTTCATGAATCAGACTAACCCAAAGTCAACAGATGAGAGAAAATGTCTGTATTTTACTGTGTGCTGGACATGGGGGAAGAAATAATTTGGCAGAGTGTCTTTCAAGTGGACAAAGTGATGAAAATCCCCCCTACTTTGTTGGGATTGCAATTGTAAGCTTTGCACCATATGCTCCTTTCCTCTTTAGCTGGGATTATGCCATCATTATTGCTGATAAAAGCTGTTTACTGCCTTGGCTCCAAATCGATGCTCGGGGCGCTCTGAAACTGGCATTCCCTCTCCAGAAGAGTTCATTCCATGCCAGCTGCTCAGGATTCAACCCCCTTTGTTTAAGATTTCACAGTTTTTGTAATGTTTATTTCCTGTTTAGTTTCTACCTCCCCCTTCTTTCCCTCACACATGAGATTCTTCCTGCATTAGCATATGTTTGCAGCCATTCCACATCCACATTTGATTTGCTTACAGCGGGTTGACTGTGTTTGAGACGTGGTTCTGCGGTAGTGTTGGAGTCGGACCGCTAGTTAGTTATAGACGTTAGAAATAATAAGGCTTGATGTGATGTTTTCTGCACCGAAATGCAGTTGTGGCATTGAACAAGCTCTGAGTTCTGTTCCAAAGGCTCCCCTCTCACTGCGTTACCAATCAATGGCACAATCAGTCAATGCAGGTCCAGCCGACAGCTGTGTTAAGATAACAACTGGTTCTCATGACTATAGCGGCCCCAGTGACCTTGTGCGCCTCAAATTAATAATGTAAAATCAACACAGGACCACCCCCCCCCCCCCCCCCCCCCCCCCCCCCCCCCCGGTTCCCATGCAGACAATGATGTACTACCTTCTTTCCTTTGCATCAAAGGCCACTCACACGAATCCATGTTTGAAGGCATTTACCATAATGTCACGTTTTTTGCCTCTCCGCCCCCCCCCTCCAACATAGGCCCCTTAAATAATGTCTCTCACTCTTCCTCTACAGCCTCCTACTACCCGGGGAAATCATGCTGATCAATATTTCCCATTTTAGAGGAAGTGCAGCGAGCATGCACACAGGATTTACTGTAGCCTTCTGTTAGACTTTAATCAAGCTATAATTTAGATCCAACAAACAAAAGGTTTTGTCTTTGTTACCGTCCATCCACCTATCTATCTATCTATCTATCTATCTATCTATCTATCTATCTATCTATCTATCTATCTATCTATCTATCTATCTATCTATCTATCTATCTATCTATCTATCTA
>VRLP01005501.1:0-36315 GCA_009660295.1 Lophius piscatorius | reverse complement strand
TCTGTTTTCTTTGTTCTTTTATCTGTATCTTTGTCCTTATATCTGTTTTCTTAATCTATTGATCTGTTTTTCTTTATTTTAATATGGGTTTTCTTTGTTCATATATCTGTTTTCTTTTTCTTTTGTCTGTTTTCTTTATTTTTAATATCTGTTTTCTTTGTTCTTTTAAATGTTTTCTTAATTTCTTATTTACATGTTCTTTGTTCTTTTATTTGTTTTCTTTATTCTAATACCTGTTTTCTTCGTTCTTTTATATGTTTTCTTAATTTCTAATGTACATTTTCATTGTTCTATTATTAGTTTTCTTGTTTTAACTTAAGTTTAATTTGTTCTTTTATTGGTTTTCTTTATTAAATACCTGTTGTCTTTGTTCTTTTAAATCTTTTCTGAATTTCTAATTTACATTTTAATTGTTCTTTTGTTTGTTTTCTTTATTTGAATTCACATTTTCTTTGTTCTTTTATTGGTTTTCTTTATTCTAACGTCTGTTTTCATTTTCATTTAAGTCTTTTCTATGTAAAGCCCTTTGAATTACTCAGTGTGGGAAATGAGCTGTATAATCACATTTGTTTTGCTTATGATCGCTTGAAAGTTCATCCACAAAAATATAATTAAACTTGTGAATACATTAAGTTAAGGGTTAAGAGAAGTGGAAATCTGTGCGGAAATCGTCCAGAGGAGTCATAAAACTGTTTAAGGGTACGATTCTGCAAAACAGCGTCTTTCATATCCTGTATTTGCAGACAAAAATCAGCCTTTCCATATTAAAAAATGTTAAAGGTCGCTGGGGTCACAGAGACAAAAGCCTTTATGAGGGGAGTGGAAGCGCTGTGTGCCAGGGATGACAGACGCCAAGACGTGATTGGCCGGTTCCTGCACGGATGGGATTCGCTGTCAACAGGTCCCAATTAGTCCAATCAAAGTGGAAGGAAACGGCGCAGAAAGGATACTTTGTTAGTTCCACTGTTTGTGAAGCTGGGGGCAAAAAACAAAACACAATCACTCGTTCTCTCCCCCCCCCTCTGGGCTGCACCAGATTCTATGAGACAAATCAACCTGGGATTCAGACTGGTACTGTTGCTTTGTTGACATTGTTACAACGTTAAATGTGGCTGTTGATGTAAATATGGCCTTTGGAGCGCTTTTGAGTTTGTGAATAGTATTTAATGAGCGGAGCCCACTTCCTGACGCAAATGTGTCATCGAGAGACTTTCAGATTGTCCGCAAACGGCCGGTGATCTATGGAGGCGGGTGAAGCCCGTGAGAAAAAAAGGGAAGCGTGCACCAGTCCAAACGGATGCTGAGTCACATTCATGTAAAAAAAGAAACATGGACTGTAAAAAGAAAGGTTTAAAGATACTGCAGGAAACAAACACAGCAGCAAATATGTGAACATATTATTTATAATATATATATATATTGTTTTTTTTTAATACAGTTTACAGTTTTTATATAAAGTTTTTAGATTATTGTAATATTATATATATATATATATATATATATATATATATATATATATATATATATATATATATTTATCAATTATTTTTTTACATTATTATATTATTTTTTAGATTATTATAATTTAATTTATAATTTATTAAATTATTATTTCATTAAAATGTTAGATTATGCGTAGTAGTAAGTTATAAATTAAATGTATTATTATTATTATTATTATGATTATTTTTATTAATATGTAAGATAATATATAGACTTAATCTTATTTTTTGCATTTTAAATACAACATTCCCATCTTTCATAAAAAAAAAACATAAAAGGATCTGAAATTCTGGTGTCACATTGGGATTCTTTAAAACAGATCCTAATTCTGGGACCTTGACCTAACTATCTAATCAACCAGGCCCTAGTGAGTGATGGGACATTGACCTTTGACCTGAGGAAGTCGTTTAGATGAGGAGGCAGCAAAGGTCCGATTCATGGTCACGGTATCAGTGGCTTCTGGATACCGAGGGTAGCGGAGGTGAGGATGGACAGGTAATTGGGGAGGTGGAGTGGGGATGTCTCCTTTCTCTGGATCGGACCCTCCCTCCTAGTTTATAGATTGGCTGTCTCGGGGTAATTGTGTAATTTAAGAGGTACATACCAGGAGACCGTAGACCCATTTAGAGAGAAAGGCTTTCAACACCGTATTCAAAACCATTATTAGCTGCCTATTTGTGCATTTTATTCATTGATTGATGCTTTATTAAACGGGAATCTTTATATAGATATATATTTTTAAGCGTAGCTGAAAACATGCTAATCTACAAAAAACAGTCAAAGAAATATATATCTGGTACCTCTCACAAGGAAAAATGTTTAATTTTCTTAAGATATATAGCAGGATTTGGTTTGGAGACGTCGTATTTGGATTTAAAATGGTTTGGATAATTCTTTACTTACTTACTTTACTTACTTACTTGCTAACCGACCCGTCTACATAACACCGTACTGACCCATCTATCTATTATCAGCCCAAACTTTTCCCTCCTACCTGCCGACTGACCCTACCTACCTACATACTTACTTACCTACCTACATACTTACTGACGCATCTATCTATTTACAACCGTCCGACTAACCTTTCTGCTGAGAACTGACTGACCAATTTACCCGCTGCCTCACCTTCCTACCTACCTACCTTCCTAGCTACCTACCTACCTTCCTAGCTACCTACCTACCTACCTACCTACCTACCTTCCTAGCTACCTACCTACCTACCTTCCTAGCTACCTACCTACCTTCCTAGCTACCTACCTACCTACCTACCTACCTACCTTCCTAGCTACCTACCTACCTACCTTCCTAGCTACCTACCTACCTACCTACCTACATACATACCTACCTACCTACCTACCTACCTACCTACCTACCTACCTTCCTAGCTACCTACCTACCTACCTACCTACCTACCTATCATTACAAGCATGGGTTGAAGAACTTTTATGAGACCTTCAGACGTTTTATAGACAATAAAACCCCTTTAACCTCTGCTTAACCAGAAGTTATGAACTTTATTATGATGCTACAACATGGCTTCCTGTGAATTGTCACTTTTGGTGTCATCAAGGTGAGCTCTGTACCTGAGTAGCACCTACTACCCAGTAATCAGACGAACATCTGGCCACTTCCAGCAAGCAGACGTCATGAAGATCGCCTTCCCAAAACATCACAGAGGAACGGAGAGAAAAGCAAAAGCAAAAATAACTTTTATCTTTTGATGGACCACTTAGCGAGCGGTTAACTCTCAGGAGTGTGTGACAGCCTGAAAGAAGGAGTAGACTGTTATGAAGTGCCACTCACTGCGTTCAGGCAGTTTGCTATCTCGCTGTAAGGGGATACACAGAACTTGTAGGTTATTTTAGGGTTCACTGTTGGAACTCAGGTCCTCAAGGATCTCTGTTTTTTTTTTTTCCTTTGGTACTTCTGACGGACGACACTGAAGAATCTCTTTAAGATCAAAGCTTAGAGATCAAACACACTGAGTCCACAGGAGAGGCAGAGCAGTCATATGGATCTCAATCATGGTCCTGAAATCCAGCAGCCCCAGATAAGCAGCAGAGTTCTGTTTAAAACCGACTCCACAGTTCCTGCTTGTCCAACTACGAACACTGTGACCACAAGAGGGTCGGCCTCCACGCTTTCTGTTCCCATGACTATTAATCAGCGGCCCTGTTGGGGCCCAATCACCGCTGAGGCCCTGACATCCCCAAACAGCACCAGATCTGGGGTGTCCATAGAAATAACCAGATGATAAAACTGGCTGCAGGACATGAAGATGAAGAATCGATAGCTTTCATCTCAAGGCAGCGAGGGTCATCTCAATCAAGACGTTTTTTTCTCCTCCTGCCCCGGTTTCCAAAACATTTAACCTAAGGCATCTTTTATTGTGTGCAGACCGGTCTTACACAACCAGGCAGAAATGTTTAACGGTCCTCTGAGATTCGGCGGTTCTTGCAGTCCTCTGAGGAAGAGGGGGGGGAGGCATGTTGTTTCACGTGGAGTTTAAACCTGACTGGTCTATCCTTTGGTTTGTTTTTCAGAAACTTGTGAGCAGCAGACAAGGACGCTGCATTCTGAGGATTTTGAAGGCTGTAAGTAACATATTGATGGGCGGTCTTCATCATAAGGGACTTCATCACTAGTCATATCCTGGTTAGTGTTTAAATAATTAAACCTAACAACCTCCACTCACTATGTCCCCCTTAATTTGTTTTAATCACCAGTGCTGCTAGCCCCTACTTCCTGTTATCCCTGGTTCTTGCTAGAGTTTAAGGTTCCCGACCCGCCAAATCCAACTTTAACCCCTGAATTAGTATGAGACTGTTTATGATGTCATGGAAACTCGAGGTCAGAAATGTTTTTAAAAAAAAAAAAAAAAAAAGACTGTAGGTGGGTTTAAAAGGAACCGGTTGTACTAAAAACTTAATAGGTATGAAAACGCTTCATGTAAACACCTCAATCCAAACACAAACTCCCGTATCAATTGAAATTTCATTCCATCGCACGCAGGTAGAATAAACCTTTGGGAATAACCGATTGGAACCTCGACATAGTAAAGGGTAGAAGGGAATACTTCCTAGTCTGAGCATGTCTGACATCTAGTGATGTCATCTAGTTTGTTTGTGTGTGTTTGTATTTACAATAAACTCTCAAAGATTTGAGTGGGAAAGTAAGAAATAATGGACTCTGAGAAAAAACCGATGGCGCTGATGGACCAAAACTGGGAAGAAATAAAAAACTGCTGGAGAACTTTGAAGACACCGAAGTAAGCATAAATCCCACAATAACAGAAGTGGATGAGAACCCAGACTTCACTTTATACATACAACAATTATTGAAGTTATTGAAGAGGACGAAGACCACTGATGAAGGTGACCGCGGAGTAAGGCCAGTGGTATGAAGAAAAGTGTTCATGTCGGCCCGGCTAGAGATGACGACCACCGGTGGGTGGATATAGTCTGTCTGACTTTTCTTCAGGTCCAAAAGACCAACACAAATAAGGGATAGAGATCCACTAGATCAAGACGAGACACTTATGCTAATGAGACCCGCTCTCCCAGAACCACACCCGTCTAGCCCAACCCCCAAAAGCCCTTTAAGCAACAGAATCTGCAGTTTCTCATCAAAATTTCTTCGGGGCTGTTTCTTCTAGGGCTCGCCAAACCGGATCATCTGTTTCCATCTTACCCTGTCCTCCGCCTCTTCCTCTGTCACAACAACCAACTGCATGTCCTCTCTCTCCATCCTCTTTGGTCACCCCTTTTTTCTCCTGCCTGGCAACTCTGTCTCCAGCATCTTTCTACCAACAGACCCACCTACCCTCCTATTCACAGGTCCAAACCATCTCAATCCATATCTTACTTTTACTCCAAGACGTCCATCCTGGACTGTCCCTCTGATGAACCTTTCTCTAATCCTGTCTCTCCTCCTCACTCCCAGAGAACATCTGATCATCTTCAGCTCTGCCTCCGGTCATCTGGTCAGATCCAACATCTCTAAGCCATCCAGCAGAACTGCTCTCACCACCATCTTGGAAACCTTTCCCTTCACTGTTACGGCTACTCTTCTGTCACAGATAACTCCTGACACAGAACTATTGCTCTAAACAGTAGACCCCTAATACTTACACTTGTACTTATACACCATATACAATTCTTATACATATTATAAAAGTAAAAAAAAAAAGGTTTGAAGCAGAACCTTTGAGGACGTGTCAAAGGCTAACTGTTGATCGATTTGGACTTTGATTGTCCTTCTGGTTTTATTATTTATTATTCTGTGTGCCTGACTTCACAACACTGACAACTGTTCCGTAAACCTCGTCGGCTTTACATATTTATTTATTTTGCCGTGCAATGTCACAGCTTTTACAATGTATATGCAAATTTTACACAGAAACGTGTAACTTGATCAGGACTAGTGTCTACTACCAAACAATTCTACAAAGATTCAAAGAAACTTTGAAAATATCATATAATCTCAGTCCAATGAAACAGTCCAGGTTCATACAGTGAAACAGTCCAGATTCATAAAGTGAAACCGTCCAGGTTCATACAGTGAAACAGTCCAGGTTCATACAGTGAAACAGTCCAGGTTCATAAAGTGAAACCGTCCAGGTTCATACAGTGAAACAGTCCAGGTTCATACAGTGAAACAGTCCAGGTTCATAAGGTGAAACAGTCCAGGTTCATAAGGTGAAACAGTCCAGGTTCATACAGTGAAACAGTCCAGGTTCATACAGTGAAACAGTCCAGGTTCATACAGTGAAACAGTTCAGGTTCATGAAAGGACCTCCTCTAAATTATAAGCTCTTCTTAGATTAATTAAAAATCTGTCCCATCTGTTTTTTTACTTTCTGAAAAGGCTTCAAGGTCTGGTTCAAGGGTTTCCAAATACTGTCTCCTGGTTTTGAGCTCCTCATCTCAGGACCTTGTTCTGGAGTGTCTTGACAGCCAGCCTCAGCAGACCAGTCACACTTCCTACCTGAGGGCTTCCTCCACCCCTGGAGGCATTTCCAGGGGTGGAGGAAGTGAAGATATCTCTATCCTCAAGTTGCATTCCTCCCGCCGGGGCGACTGACTGATCTGTCGTAACCAGACCTTTGATGCCGGAGAGGATCCACCGACCGGTTCCTTCCGTTGGAGCCGTCAGAAGAGGACCCGACGTGACCGCCTGCCACTCAAGAACAGTTTAGAGGAAGAGCCTGTTTGGCCCGGAGCGTCCGGAGATGGCAGCACTCAGCATACCTGTCCGACACTGATTGAAATAAAGTCAACGTCTGACAGCTGAACGGCCCTGACACGGCTATGAAACGGCGGGGTCTCAAACCCACACCCCCGTGTTTGTGCGAGTGTGTGTGCGTGTGTGTGAGAGCTGGATGTGGGCTGTTGAACGTCTGCTGCAGTGAACGGCAAACCTTCCCGCTCTTAATAACTCCCAGCATGCCGCTGAAGCAGCGGCTCCTCTTGTTATTCTTCCAGCGGCGTTCAGTCGGCACCGACAGGCCGTCCCCTCGCACGTCCCTCGAATCGGAGGGACGTGCGAGGGGGCGAATCGGCGAAGATATGATTAGCTAGATAATCGGATTTTAACCTGATAACTCAAAAACTATGGGATGGATCGTTTTCCAATTTTATGCCAAAATAGACTAGACTACATAGTGCGAGGAAGAACTGGAATAAATTCTTCTGGGAAAGGTCAGTTGCATGTTTCGGCCACTAGGGTGAGATACGGCTTGGTTTTTAGGACATTATTTCTAAAATGTTTTATCCAACTTTGGTGCAAATTAATCGATTCAAGGAGATTTTCTTATATCCATCAGATTTTAACGGAGTAGTTCCTATTTTACTCACTAGGGGGCGGGAGACTGCCTATACAACGCAGGGGATTGTGGGATTTTGTGTGTTATTATTAAATTAGTTTTGAAAGTAGGGATCAGTGTTTCTCAAATGGGGGTACGTGCACCCCTAGGGGTACGTTGGGGGTGCTGAGTTTTTTTTTTTAAAGTCAGTTCAGAAAATCTCACATACCCAGAGTTAAAAAGGATTAAACACAAACAAATGCAATTTAAATAAAAAAAGAACGTTGCTCAATAATTTCCCCCTGGTGGCCTGATGGTGACATTGAAGCACCTGCATGAAGCTGGACTGTTTCACTGTATGAACCTGGACTGTGTCATTGAATGTATGGATTCTTAATGTTGTCTAGTGGTAGTAAGAAATATTAATAATAATAAAATGGAACAACTTCCTGTCTAGTAGTAGAAGTTGCGATGTCTTTGTGAAAATGTTATTTGGTGGCTTTGACATGGGATTTAATTTGATTTAAATTCCAACTGTTTGTTTTTTTAGATTTGTTTTTACTTTGTTTCTGTGTTTGTTGCCAGAAATTAAATTGTATAGAATATTTATAACACGGATAAAAATATTTTTTAATAGGGATAGAAATTCAGAAAAATCTGTATTCTGCAAATTTGAGTCCAATAAATCAACTTTTATAATTAGCATTGCTAATAAAAACAATTCTGTTGCCTTTAAAGCATAAACCAAAAAATGCAATCGTATTAACTTTTGAAGAAGAGGATCGGATATTGAATAACAGACGAAAAATCAACAGTAATTCCCCGTTGAATACAGATGAAGTCATGGAAGAAAAACAAGGCAAAAAAGCAAAGTGAGCAAACAAAAATAAGGATCATTCAGTTTAACAACAACAAGGTTGAATACATATTTCATGATGACCCAAAAAAATAAATTGTACGTCTTAATAAAAGTCTTTCTTTTCCCGCCAAAATAATTTTTTTGTTGTGATTATCCAACCGTCCAAAAGACGTAGATTATTGAATAAAGATGGAGAACTGCTGGTAAAGACGTTATTTTTATTAGCGATATATAAATATATATATTATGTTACCTACTGGCACCTACCGTAAATTACCTCTAATAACCTCCTTGGTTTTTATGTCCTCAGTATTCCCGGTTAAATGAAAGCGGTCCCTTGGGTGCTCCTGAATATAATTTATGGTCAAAGAAAAACCGTTGAGACAAGGACTTATGACCTGTGAATTGTTTGTGTTAACCGCCCCATAAAAGACGTCACCTTGTCAGCCGCGGCGGCGTGCTGACGAAGGTGTGTGTGTGTGTGTGTGTGTGTGTGGCTCTCAGCTGCAGCCCATATGGGCAGCTTTTCAGCTCATCTCTGGCCAATAGCGCCCCCATATTCCAATATTCTCCTGTTCTAATACTGGTTTTTATCCCCATCAGTAACGCGACCCACGCTGCAGATGTTCCTTGAACGCCACATGAGCAGGATATTGGTGTGTAGTTTCAGCCGCCGACCCGTTAAGCGCCTTGTCTTGAATATTTTTTTCCACACGCGGCTACCGTCCAAAGACATCCAGGTTTATACATTTCCCTCCACGCAGTTTGAGAAGAGTGAAAATTAGACATTTTTTTAACTCATGACTCACAGGACATGAAGTTAAGTCTACGGCGACTGAAGACGTGGAACGTTCTTTGGCATGTAGCGAAAAGTGGGGTCATTTCTATTTCAACAACATTAACAGCAAAGATAGTTCTCACTTTTCTTGTTAAAATAAATGCGTAGAAAAAACAAAACATTACATTTTAAACCCGTTTATTAACAGTTGAATGTTTACAGTGAATTTTAAACTTAAATGTTGAATTTAAGTTTAAAACAAATAACCGGACCTATGGTGCTGTCCCGGACATAACTTTTTGTGAAGTTATCTCTACAGTATTTTTCATAAAAAACCTCCCCCTAGTGAGTAAAATATTACCTTTAGAGTAAAATATGACAAAGTTTAGTTCAAATTTGAACTAAATTAGACCAACATTTGAGAAACTATGTCCCGAAAACTTTTGGAAATAATGCCTCGCCCACTGTCGGAAATTAAAACAACCAACCTTTCCAAAAATCAATCCAGTTCTTCCTCGCACTAACGTCTGTACGGATAAAAAAGTTTGAAAATGATCCATGAAATATTGTTTTAGTTATTCCCCCCCAAAAAACGTCTTTTTCATAAAACAAGCTCCCCCTAGTGTGCAAAATATATAATACTAGAGTAAAATAGTTACAAGAAAGATCTCCTTGCGCGGATTCAAAATCCCCAAATGTGGATTTAATTGGGGATCAAGGGCTAGAAGATATGTGTGAAAATTTTTTTTTTATTATGTTACTTGAGTTCAAGGTTTTTGCGAATAATCAGAATTAAAGATCAGGGGTAAAGACAATAAAGAAATTTTTTGCATCTAATCTTACCCTTTTTTTTTTTCTTTCCTAAATTGGCTCAGCAGCTATTCTGGAGGTCACTGCATTTGCAGATAACCATCAGCCTCTTCATGTCTGGGAGCTCATTAACAACCGGGCGGGCATGATTCACATCCCTGACCAGCTCTACTGTGATCATGATCTCCCCAGGATTCAGGAGATGCCTTTTCAAAAGCTCTTTATCATGAAAGGTTTCTCAAACGTTGACAGGATTACCAGGCGGATTGCCGACAGCTGCCATTTTCCGGTTCTTCTATGACTCATTACTGGTCTCAGTGGCTTGTGTTCGAATGCTACATCTGGAGCTAAAATGGTTTTGTGAAACACTCTTATTCCAACAAGTTTGTTCTCTTAAAGTTAAAAGTGACACGGCCACTTTTGTTAAATTAATCCTAAATCAGCAAGTTAGGGAATTCCTCTTATTCTTTGGATGTTTCGTGATCTAGTTAAATGGAATTTCAGTTATTTCTCCAAATTCTCTATCCAAGATCAAAAGGATATTCTTGTATTTCAAACGCGGATGATATCCTTAGAGTAGTATGGATGGAATCGGAAAGATTAACCCTTAAAATGCCCTTCTCAACCGTTATATCGATTCATTTTACGTCTCAGTTCTTGTTGAAAAATGTGACTGAACAGGTTTATACTGGGACCCTGTGGTAGAATGTAAATGATAAAGAGTAAGGGGCCAAGGATGTAGCCATGGGGGCCACCACGGGTCACAGGGGCTGCAAAGGAGGAGGCATTAACCGTGACTATTGAGAAAGTCTTATTTAATCAGTAGGACTAGTTTGGGTATATTTAAGCATAAGAGGAATTAGTTATAAGGATTATGTCATTTGGATACTTTTCAAATACAGACTTTACCTTAAGGGTTGAGCGACTCTATTTAAAATTGACTACTTTCCATGAAATACAACATTTTCTCATTAAATCACTTTGTTATTCAGATTTTTTTTTCTACGCAAAAACTCGTGTGACCAAACGCTTTTTTATTTTCTCTCAATTCTGCAAATGTAAATATACACAGACGTAGCGACATTGTTAGCAGTATACCTGCTGTTGACAACGGAGGCGTTCTTTTTACCGACGTGTCTGTATCGACATCCTGCTAACAGATATGTCAACACAATATACTTAAATCCAAACATATTAACATATTAACCATTAATTATTACAAAGTCAATCAAGCAAAGAATACAAATATGTACCGCAACTGGGTCTTATTAGCATTGGTATATAGTTAGCTTAGCAGCTAGCCTAAAATGGCTAACATCGGCAAGTGAACGTCAACCAATACGTACAAAACTGGAATTAACGGCCAACTTTCACGTATAAACTTTGACCCTTAGCCTCATCACTGTAACGTTGTTTCCATTCACAGAAAACGCTCTCAGTCAAAAACTCCAGTCCTTGTGGCGAAACTCTGGTACTGCATGAAGTACTTCGGTCCAACGTCTTTACAGCAGAATAAATACTTAAAGTGATAAGCGTTGATACGTGTATAACAGGAATTATGATGTAAAAGAAGAAAATAAAGAAATATATCAAGGATATCGTTATTTTGAGGCCACTATTCACTATTTCACTGCAGGTTTTTTTTTTTTTTTGGCTTCTATACGAGGAGATTTAAAGTGTTCACTGAACGTCCGGAACTTCATTTAGTTTTACGTTCATCTTGAAATCAAATTCCATTTTTTTTTGTGGTTTTCAAAGCGTGCACTAATGTTTGTCAAGTCTATTAATGTGTCCTGTAGTCTGATAGGCAGGAATTGTTGCCAACGGTGACAGTAGCCGCGCTGAGGCCTCATTCCCACGGCGCCCACCCACGCTAAATATATTTGCAGAGACGCTCTGGACAGGACAGATGTTATAGGAGCCGTGAAGACACCTTCCCCCTGCGTCGCTATGGACGTGATTTACTCGCCGGACTATCTTTGCTATTCTCATCAGCGCTCTGATGACGGTGGTATTCTCATCAAAAACGATTTACTGTGAAATCCGTGGTCGCCGCTAACTCTGAGGTAACTCGACGCCTCCCCGTGAAATACGGACGCCGACCTACCGCCATGTGAGAGAAGGGGCGGCGTGCTCCGGTTTTTGCTTCCCAGGCTGTTTATAGATGTGTTATGGTTGTGCGCATCAGTCATAATGCCAAGGTCGTGGCTTTTAGATGACGTTTCCACTATTAGACTCCATTATGGCTCATTAGGCCTCAGCTGCTTGTCTCTTCACCCCTCAGAACACGTTCACACACACATCGGTGCACACTCATCCGCCGCTCCGGACGGACAGATGGACGCTCACACATACAGGACACAAACATAAACACAGCGTCCCCCCCCAAGCCACCTCCGACTGAGCCCCCCGCCACGCCAAATGGCAAATAGCGGCGGATGAGTGTTCGTAGAAGCTGGTGTTTGGTAAACGGAGAAGGCTGGGAGTCGGGGAGTGGGGTGGGCGAGGACGGCAGGTGGTTTGGGTTCAGGTCCCACTGGGTGCATTCCCTGACTTGAAACCACAGGCCAAGGTAGCGCACCTGTCTGGGAAACGGGTTCGTCAACAGATTTGGACCCACAGCGGCGTCGGCCGGGGGGACAGATAGACCGTCGCTCCTGAAACTGCTTATTAGAGTTACCGTCACAGGAGAAAGTCAGGCTCAGGCCAAATCAAAGGCTAACTCTGGTTTATGAAAGCTTAGTGCCGTATCAGTCAGAATAATACTCTGCAGCTTCTTTCTGGTTTTAAGTTTTCGCTGGAGATCAGAGAACTTCTCTAAAAACAGTCAAACGCAGCAGAAACGTACGCAGAAAGTCGGTTATATTGGTTTAAGATTAAAAAAACAACAAAACAAAACCAAAAAAAGGCTAAAAAACAATCATTTACATACAAGAAATCAGAAAAAAAAGACTTTTTAGATCCCTGGAAGGAAATAAGTTAGCTACTGATTGTTCTAAAAACAAAAAAATAACAATATATGAAAAAAAATATATTTATCTATAATAATATTAGAATATAAGTCTTATATCATTATAATTTAACAATCTTGCTCTTATCTTGGGGCAAACAGACGTGTGAATTTGGAAAAGGGTCAAGTCAACAATAAATAGTTGCGGGCAGTTATTGGAGCGTCTGTAAAGCGACTGCTGCCTCTTGGGAGTTGTAGTCCAGAGTAACTAACAAAACAATCAGTTTGTTTTGTTTTAAGGGGGTGGTGCTTTTGAGGGGGTCATGGTCCAGAGTTACTTGGGGTGGGTTAAAAAATAACGCCCTGACTCATTGCATTACAGTTGTCAGCCATAGCATTATAACCGCTAGCCTAATATTGAGCAGATCACATTTTTGCCACCACAAATAGCCCTGAGCAATCAAGACACGGTTCTCACAAGACCTCCGAGGGTCTTCTACGGTATCTAACATGCTTTATATTCTGTACGTTGCGAGTTTGGGCCTCCATGGATTGGACATGTTGGTCCGGCACATCCCAAAGATGCTGGATTGGATTTATATCTGGGGGTTTTTGGAGGTCAAGTCAAAACTTTAAACTCATTCCTGAACCAACTAGAACTACGCTGTCGGGGACGACAGCAAGGGTATATCCCCGTAAAGTCCCCAATCCCCTGTGTTGTTCAAGCAACCCCCCTGATTGAACTCCTCAAATTAAATGCAAAGTTATTTTTGTTTAATTTAAGTAAGTATTTTTAGGAGAAACAAAAAGTTCCCCAAGTGAGTCAAATATGAACTAATAGATGAAAATATGTGTCAAATATGATATAAACAGGATAAATCTCCTAGAGTTGATTAATATACACTGAAATTGGATCTATAGTTGAGAATTTATGGCCCAAAAGCTTTTGGAGATAAAGCTCCCCGAGTGTCAGGAATATACAACCGATCTTTCCCCAAATCAATCCAGTTCTTCCTGCCACTACGGTCTATGTGGGTATAAAATTGTTCCACAAAACAGATCTTGAGTTCTGTCTTGAATTTTTAAATTCAGTCAGTCGAATCGATCCGGATGCACCAAATTTGGACTAAATCAGACCAACTGTGTGGAAGTTATGGGCTAAAACAAACATTTTTCGTACAAAGGCTCCCCCTAGTGGAGAAGTGGTTTATGGGTGTAAAGAATTTGAAAGTGATTCATGAAATCTTGACCTTGTAATGTATTTGATTACATTTAAGTAAAAGACGATGTGTTTAAAACGTGTTCGTGAAGTGGAATAGACAAATAAGAGCCATACTGATGTTTGTTTACGACTGGGGTTGTCAAAACAACCGTATCAACCGCGTCTGTTGATCAGTCTATACATTGATTTAGTCATAAACCAAGAGCCATTCGAATTTAAACATTATTAAATGCTCTTCTCTGCCAATATTGATACATGAGATTTTTGTTGATTCAATGAATTGCAAAGAATGAAATGATTGCATGTTATAGATTAACTAAATGCAAATATCTATTTACAAATACTATATACAAATATATAACTTATAATGATTGTTTTTTATTCAGATTTTATATTAACATGATATTTCAGCATCAGTTAGAGCAGTTCCGGTTGAAGCAGCGGTAATATTAGTCTCCATTTAGGCTGAAGGGTTCATTCAAACAGGAATGACATCAGTGCAGAATCTCTCCGTTTACTCGGTGACAGCTGAGCTACATCCCAGCGGTTGGAGCAGAGGTGCTGGTTCTTTGGCAGGTGGGTCAGGTGGTTTTGACAGGCTCACGGATCAGTACACGTCCTCCCCCGCTGGCAGCCGTGAGCTGAGGTGTATCAGCCGGGAACGGGATGCTGAGCGGTTGGAGAGAACGCAGCAGGAGGCGGACCCGCCGTGGAAGAAAGCCTGTCACAGCCGGTTAAGCTGCAAGATGAAAGCAGCGGGAGAGAGAGAGAGATGATCGGTCTGCGGTCGCCTCCAGGAAAACGAAAACCTCAAGCTCCTCTCAGGTTGTAGGAAAGACTCCGATTCAAACAGAACCAGGACCGATAACCGCCAGCGTCCATTCATCAAACAGCTATTAAAGTCAGTGGAGCAAAAAGCATCAAGGATTGGTCCAAAAGGATGGATAACCAGTTTGTAAAAAGTGTGTGTACAAGTGGACCTCTAAAGGAGGAAACACGTCCATCGTCTTCAACCGTCTTCTGTGTGTCCCCTTCTTGACCTCAGTCCCCCACAAAGAAACATCTGAGGGGTCGCCAGGAAGCAATCATAAGAAGCACCACAACAATGTTCAGGTTATTTTCTGTCGAGACTACAGAAAAACTAAAATTACAAAGAAACTGAAACTACAGAAAAACTGAAACTAGAGGAAAACTGGAAATACAAAGACAATTCAACTAAAAAGAAACCAAAACTACAATGGAACTTAAACTACAGAAGACCTGAAAATACAAAGAAACTAAAACTACAGAAAAATTGAAACTACAGAAAAACTGAAACTACAGAAAGACTGAAACTACAGAAAAACTGAAACTACAGAAAAAGTTTAAAAAAATACAAAAAAACTGAAACTACAGAGAAACGGAAACCACAAAGAAACTGAAACTACAGAAGAGAAAATCTGAAACTAAAGAAAAACTGAAAATACAAACACAATGAAATTACAAAGAAACTAAAACTATAAAGAAACTGAAACTACAGAAGAGTAAAACTGAAAATACAAAGACAATGACATTACAATGAAACTAAAACTATAAAGAAACTGAAACTAACAGGGGGACCAAAACGACAGAGAAACTGCAACTACAAAGAAACTAAAACTACAGGAAAACGGTAATCACTATTTTCACAGACTGAAAAACAACAGAGAAACAGAAACTACAGAGGCATTGGAACTACAAAAAAAACCCTGAAACTACAGACATGCTTTCAATCCCCAAAGCATGATGTGTTATATATGTAATACTTTAATGATCACACTCTCCTGGACAGATTTCACTTGTTTCTGTCTTTTTTCACAACAGATATAAATAAATATAAAATCAGGTGATAGTGAAAGCTTTGCCGGAGGGAATAAGGATTCTATTTTCCTTCTATGTGTGGTTCTGTCTTTATACTGTAAAGATTAGGCATGCTAATATCTGTTTTCTTTTATAAATATGAGTTTAATGCAGCAAATTTGATCCCTTATTCTAGGAAATACAGACTGACTCTTTGCTCAGGGAAAGTGTTTATGTTATAAACTCAGTCGGTTCCAGTAAATAATAGAAAAAAGAAATGAGACATAAAGTAAAGCAAAGTTAAAATATAGCAGACCAGTTCATTAATATAATTATTCTTATAGTTAAGATCTTTATATAAAAGCTCAATCTAGCAGTTGGTTGGATTTAATTATTTTTTTTAAATAGAGTTAAAAGCTTGTTTCTTTTGGGAAAAATAATTGCAACAAATAAAGACCAAGAAGCACAAAACAATAAGAAATAGGGAAAAAAATTCAATGTTTTGATTGAAAAGCGGGATTCCATGCAAGAATAAACTATATTATTTATGTTTTTGATTTGTTTAAATGGGTTATATAAGCATTTGTGTCTCATTCTTTTTTATATAGTTATTTTTTTGTATTTTTTTGTGAAGTCATATCACAGACTGATATTTTTGTCTGTTAATTAAAAATTAAAAAAATAAATGAAAAAGTAGCAGTTTGCTTTGACAGGCTGCCTTCATCATGGTGTTTCATAGACGCCAGTTTCGTCATCATAAAGAGCTTAAGAACACGATCGACAGGAGTGACGTCTCGAAACATGACTCATCAAAATCTGAGAAAGAATCAAAGATTAAATCCCTTCTGATCGGCTGGTTGTTCTTACGATGAGGACTTTTCCTTTTTACTGAACATGCAGTGTCCAGGGACACCTATTGTTACCGTTTCCTATAGCGATGTGATTTATGTTGCAGAACATGCGCTGAGAAAACCAACCCGGTGGGTTCGGGTTCAACCGCAGTAACCCCATCCTCTGGTCCTTTGTGGCCGGCGCTGTGCGGCAAGTGGCGCGGGGTTTGTTGTGTAAGACGGCTGGGGGATATGACTTTCCCCGTGTCTGTGCTTACATAGTCGTATAGATTGATATCACCTGCATACAACCTCATCTCTGTTCCATCTCCCCGCCCGTCACTGTGGAGTATCAGATATGGCCCCGGACTATTTATGAGGTCACAATGGCGGTGTCAAGGAGGCTGAGATTAATGTGGCCTTTTTTCTGGGGCCGGGAGGCCCTGACGGTTCAGTGATGGTTCGGGTCCACTGCTGCACATGTCGCCGCAGCCTGATACCGTTGACCTGGAGGCTCACACGGGGCTGCGCTACATGCTGCCTGGCCTTAAAGGTGCAGTGTGTGGATTTAGTGGCATCTAGTGGGGAAATATCCAGATTGCAACCCGTGTTGGGCCTCAGCTCACCCCTCCCTGGCCAAGAATGTACGGCAGTCCAAAGAGTCTGAATAATATACTCTGTGAGAATATAGGTGACTCTTACACGTATGAGAGTTTTATTATTATTTCTGACACATTGTCGCAGCGGCGCATGACAATCGCGCCGGGGGCTCCGTCCCGACTCCCCCCAAGAGGGGAGGAAAGAGATTATTCTCTTTCGCGGCGCTGGGAAGCAACATGTTCCAAGAGGGTGAGGCAGGGGAGAGTGGGTTCCACTGTCACCGCAAAACCTTTCCAAGGCGACCCGTAGCAGATTGGTCTTCCCGCCCAGTTGAAAACAGATCATCGTTTTCTTCTTTGTTGGTCTTTAGAGGCCTCTTTCTACAACTTGAATCTAAAAACGCAGAAAAAACGCCCCCGGAGGCAGTGTTTAATTTATGCTAATAAAGTGTGACTTCGACCTCTTCGTCTTTCGGCTGTGCCCTTTCGAGGTCGCCACAGCAGATCATCTGTTCCCATCCATAGGTCAGTACCCTGCGAGCGAACAGCACCAGTGATGGGAATTGTTAATTCGGACCCCGACCAATTCGTATTCGGTTCCGCCATTCCTGACACAACCCTCCCCTTTTAACCGGGATTGGAACCAGCACTCGCAGAACACTGGATTTTGACCTTTTTTGGGGCCGGGTTAGTTCGCAGTAATTGTGACTAGTATATTAAATATATTCTATGAGAGAGTTTTGTATGAGTGAATTGAATGAGTAACACTTTCATTGAATTGTTGGTGTTTATTCCAATGCTTATCAAACGTATAATATGCACAGATATATAAAACAGAGGTCATTATGTGGTGCCTTTGGAAAAAAAACAAATTAAATGGTTTGAAAACAGTATCCTGAGTGAACTTTAATACAAACAACTCAAAATCCATCTACGCACGTTCCAATGATCTGACCTCTAGTTGAAACCAGGCCTAGCTTTCGTCCCCCGGCAGAAAAGCCCCCGATCCCCTGTGATGTACAATCCAACCCCTTGATTGATCTCCTTTAAAATTAAAGGTGAAGTTATGTGCAAAAATAGTGAAATATGATGTATAGAGGTTCCCCGACTCGATTTGTATGCCCCAAATTCGGGCTAAATCCGACCAATGGTTATCGTCCGAAAAGTTTGGGAGATATATCTCACCCTAGTCTTGAATAATATACAGTTGACCTTTCCCAAAATCAATTCAGTTCTTCCTCGCACTAAGGTCTATTGGGGTGTAAAATTTCCGATTCCTTTATATCCCAAACTCTTGAGGGAAATATTGATAATTACTTATTTTCTTTGTTTTTATTAAACGGGGTGTGTTGTCATTTCATCCTGGGATTAATAAAGTCTTCTAAAGTCTTCTATCTTATCTTATTGAACCCAGCCATAAAGGAGTCCTTTATAGTGCCGGTCCCAGGTCCGGATAAATGGGCAGGGTTGCGTGAGGAGGGGCATCCGGCGTAAAAAAAAAACAATACGTTGAGGCCGAAAACTGATTTTCCAACCCAGATCGGTTGGGGTTAACAAATACCATCACTTTAAACGAGCAGGTTGTCGCCTGGGGATGGAAACAGGTGATCCGCTGTGAGGACCCTGAAAGGGAACGCCCGAAAAACGAAGATCAATTATCTCATTTTATCGATCATAAATTCCAAAAAGACGTGTAAAACATCTGGTTATGAGTTGAAATGAAGTTGACATAAGAGTCTAACGTAGAACTGGGAGATAATTCATCCTTTAATGCTTTTTGACAAAAGTCACATCGTCGACTTGAAGCCAATACACTGTAAAAAAAACAACCAAAAACTGTCTTCTGTGGTTTACAAACTTTTACCGGTAAAAAATATAGTCCCCTTGTACTAGACATGGTAAATTATGATAAAAAACTCCCAAATATGACGTCAACCTCTTCACAGTTACATGGTAAATGTCATAAAATGAAAGTATGTTATGATAATTTCAGACTTTTAACCAGGAAATGACCATATTTCAAATTTTACACCGGATTTCTTTCAGTAGAAATTATGATTTGCTTTTGACATTATGGTACCAAAAGTTTCTGTTATCTCTTTCGACACTTTATTATACATTTAATCTGTTTCTCAAATGGTACCTCGTAATATAATGTACATGGTGACCGTCATTTATTTTTTTTACGGCAAAAGCCCTGGCAACCACAGCTCGCGATATTTTACCGTGAGTTTTAGCGATTATTCTTTACAGTATAACGCATCATTGTTTAGCTCTTACGGCACACAGATGAATAAAGATCTCCCCCTCTAAATACATATTTCTATATATTTGCACGACATTCCACTCTCTTAGAAAAACACCGTAAATGAAAAAAGTTTTTCCGCATCACATTCTATTTCTGAGAAAATGCCAAAGAAAATACCTGTTTCCTACATTTCCTGCATTCCTGAATCTTTCCTTCAATCTCGACCTGATCCAAAATGTATCGGGTTCTTGTCGAAGTGATGCCCCGCCCACAAACTAAGTTTTGTCTAAATCAGTTTTACATAATCCCGTTAAAACCGAATGTAAGAAAAGCAACACGATGGAGGTGACAAAGACCCCAAACAGAAACACGTGAACTAACTACAGACATCTCTTCGTCAAAGGTGTTGGTGTCCACCTCACATGTCGGGTGTTATCCGCCTCATCAGGAAGTGACCAGCTACATGATAGCGCTACGCTGCCCTACTATAACTCATGCTGTATCTCTTTGTGCCCAGGGGACGTCCACACAATGCCAGACATGCTCTGAACTTTTCCCCTCTCCGCGAAACCTGCCCCCAGGTGGACATATCAGATGTTGCTGGTCTTATGGGACACACAATGGTCCACATTAGACGCCACCGTCACCACGTCAGCTCGTCAGATGAAGGATAGCGATTTTACGGAAAAGAATGGCTCACCTGCATGTTTACACCAAAAAGGCCCAGCTTCGTACTTTACACTCTTTTAAGGGAACTCACAGCGGTACCGAAAAATGTAATCTGTAATCTGTAATCTGTAATCTGTAATCTGTGAAGGTTGCCAATCGTCTGACATGGCCGGCGGATATTAGTCTTCAAGAACAACTTTCACCCCACATATGTAGCTTTTTGGAAATTCACCTAGAGTCTGAATTAGCCGATCCCTGAAAATCAGAACCGTGTGCAAAAAAAGGCGAGACTCATCAAGTGGTTTATCCTAAATCTGGTTTACCGATATTTTCACATAAAGGATTAAATTGCTGAGGCTCTGTAAAAAAGCACATGCTGATTTTAATTGTAACTTTTTCCCCAGTGTGAAATTGTTGAAGTCACTTTTATCACACTTTGTCATATTAGACTTACGAGGAAATATTTGTTGAATAAAACGGCCAAATATTAAATCTAAATGGAAATGTTACGTCTTGACCCTTTAACGCTCAGCGCGTGGTTAAACTCATTTTGAGTCACTAGTTCCTATTGAAAGATGTCTGCTACTAAATTGAACCTGTTTCAAATATCATCCAGTGGCAGCATGTTTATGCTAAAGAGAAAGGGGCCAAGGCTGGAGCCTTGAGGGACACCACAGGTGAAAGGGGCCACCATTGAGGCGGCATTAGCCTTAGCTATTGAGAAAGTCCTATTTGATAGGTTGGATTTATTTTGGCGTAATAGAACCTTTGAAGAATTAAACATAATTATGTAACTTGATCCAACCAGGAAATGTTTGGGAAAATAATTTTACACACATTTTTCTGGAGTCATTTATTCTTGGTGAGGACAAAAATCCACTTCAAATCTTCAAATCCAAATATAATATCTATTAATTATTTTGTCTGGAGGTAAATGTGGCAAAAAGTCGCTGTTAAAAACATCATGAGCTACTTTTGAAACGGGAAGAGAGTCTGCTAAGCTCAGGTGTCTTGTGTTGAACCCGTTGCTCCCGCTACTCTAGCTGACGTGATGTATTGGATCTGTGAGGAGGAGGAGGAGGATGAGGGACGCACTAACACAGCGAGAGCCTTCCGGTCCGTAAAGCCCATATAGACTGTGAAAATTTTATGTGTAAAAATAAAAATACTGTAGCCTGTGATTCATCAGATTCATGCTTTTATTTATTCATTTTAAACCACAGGAAACACACCGAGGAAGAGTTTCTCCTCCTCAGTGGTGCCGAGGTCCCTGCTTTACAATAAATGCAAACGGAAGGAGAGACAAAATGCAACAACATCCAAATAAAGGGCATTAGCTGCGAGAAGTGAACAAATGGGAACCGTTCAAACCGTTTGAAATAAAAATGGACAATAAAACTAAAAGCAATTAAGAGCAGTGACGACTACGAGCAATAATAATAATTTTTTTCAACAGCTGCTGGGTGAGTTTGTTTATGATTGAGTGCGTTGACCACCAACAGTCCATTAAAGCAACGCTGAGAAAGAGGCGGTCCCTCCTCGCTGACAGGACGGACATGCCTGTCTTTTCGTATGGAAGACAAACACTGGGTTCACAAGGACACGTTTCTCCTTTCAGGATGAAATCATTCCCAAAAAGGAATTCCTGCAGTGACTGTTTACGTGAGCAGGGGTATAATCGGAAACGGTGTTTACATGCGGTGACACATCAACCGGAACACCTGTCATCTGCTGAGTGACGAGCGTCGAAGCGACCAATAGGAGAGGACGTTTCATCAGAGTGTGGGCGTGTACAGTGTGATTGTGATGCTTTTCAATGAAACAACTGAAGCTGATTATAACTTCTAAACCGGAGACATGAGGGCGAGAGGAAAAGGCGTCGCTGCACCCTGAAGGGTTTTACTCTGACTAACGTTACAACAATACGACGTTATTGAATATTAACTATGGCCGTCATACGTGGTAAACTCATAAATCAATCAACCGACGTGATGTGAAAAAGCAGGAACGCGCTTTTATTCTGAAAACCCAGATTCACCGATGGTCAGAGATTTTCACAGCGTTCTTCTTCCTCTTTAATTCATTTAATTATTTGTTATTTATTATTTTGTTGTTTGTTGCATAAAACGTGAAGTTGGTCGCCATAAATGTTGAGATCAAAGTCATCCGTAACGTTTGAAGCAGGAACTCCTCATCACGTGCTTCATCCTGATAACCAGGTCACAGGAGGTGGAGCCTATCCCAGCTCCTTAAATTCTTCATTCATGCTCAATAAAAAGGGAAGTCGGTGGTTCTGATCCACTTGATTGTCGTTGGATTAATCCACAAGTTGACTATGATCCTCCATTCATCAATATTCTCAAATTTCTTTCCAGGGAATCAAAGTTATCCAGCAACGTTTTCTTTTTGTAATCATCCAACGTTTCTTCATCGTCCTCGGACCACTTGAGCCTCAAAACAAGAAAAGCCCTCTCTGCGACCAGCTCGGTTTGCCCTTTCTAGGCTTCTTGGCAACATGGCGGCCTCCATGAAAGAGGTCCCGCCCCCTCCGTAGATAAAGAGGACTTTTTCCAAGTCCAGTTTTATTTCAGCTGGATTTATGTAAAGAGAATTTATCTTTGTTTCCACCCAGCCCCTGCAGATCCATCAGCTTCATCATTCATTAGCCTTAGCAGAGTCATCAGCCACCACCACCAGTATCCAGACTGAACAGCTGCCTGAAGAGTATGAGCCGAAGACTTTCTAATAGACTCACATAACTGTTGGAATAAATCGTCTTTTCTTCATTCTCCGCTGCTCGCGATTAAAATATCCCTGTAGTTTACGCACTGCGCCTTTAAATTAGCTCGCGCTGTGACCGAACAACATGGCATTTACTTTTAATTTGGCGGGTAATTGATGCAACGAGGCTCCGAAACAGGTTACGGAGCGTGTAGCGTCAGATAGCGGTTTGTTTGGTGACAAGAAAAAGATAGTAGGCCATCATCTCGCTGTCAGCCGGGTGTCAGTGATATTTCTTATCTCGGGAAAGTCTGCGTTGAAAGAGTCTCGTACACCTGCAGCCGCGGAGCACTATTTAACGCTTAATAACTTTACTACCACCTGCTCGGATGCTCTCGGCGAGATTGATGCCTCGATGTTGTGTCGCAGCTAAAGTTGGCTGCAGAAGCATTCTGCAGATCTCTAACCGAAGCAATGTGGCTTCTGGCTGGGTATGTGTGTGTGTGTGTGTGTTTGTGTGTGTGCACTCATTCAACCTGTGTGTTAAGTGGAAGTGTTTCTGTGTGTGTGTGTGTGTGTGTCTGTGTGTGTGTGTGCAGCCCAGTGGGTGTGAGATGGCTATCTGGGGCCATACATCAGGCCTAGTGTGGCAGTGGGCCCGTGTAATTATCAGGTCTCAATGGGACGCTGTGTTATTTTTGCCCAGGGTGAGATCTTATCTGGTCCTGTCAGCAACCACCTGGATGGATGAGCCCGGCTCTTCGGAGCACCGGCTCACCTTCCCTCTGCACCAAAGACAAACTGGCCAGCTTCTTCCACTCAGGCAACAGCAGGCACCGCCTATACCTGCAGGAAACGTCGGCTCTACTTATCCAATATTTGCTCATCATCGATCCCCGATTAGAATTCTGCAGGAAATGACTCGTAGGTTCATTTCCTACACGAGACCCTTAATCTGAGCGATCTAGAATTCATTATATCACATTATTCATATTTTCTCACAGCAGCGCTCTGAGCGGAATGCTAAAGTCGTCACGGTGATGTACCCTGATTAGCCATAACATTATAAACACTGACAGGTGACGTCAGAATGACTTTGATTATCTCCTAACAGTGGGAGCTGTTATCAGCTGGATCAGACGGGGCACCGATTGCAATTTTCTTGGCCATTCAGCGATTTTTATAAAGTCTGACCAGCAGATACAGATTTTAGCCTATCCCGAAGTTTTAGTCTTGAGCATTTTAAAACCATAACGGACAGCGTACATAAGCGGGTTTGTTCTCGGGCCGCACTTGCTACCTTTAGCCACTCTGCTAACATTAGCTTCCTGAAACCTACCTATGTTCCTCGGGGTGATTCAATTTGAAATGTCTGATTAAAGTTTGTTGTGCCGAATGTTTTTCCGGGTTGTTCCTCCACAGCTTATTTTGTCCTTACTGGTGCTACAAATTTGCGAGCCTTGTGTTTTTCTGGTTTGATGGTGAGATGTTTGTAGCCATGGTGGCAAAACTAGGCTGCCCGTTGGCCATTTTCCATGCGTGGAAGCAGGGAAAATGGGCAGGTTTAAGGATCTGAGGTAGGGATAGTAAGACAACTGGGTAAAAGCAACTTCCAAACTGCCGGTCTGTTTTGGCGGCAGAACAAAGGAGCTACAGAATAAAGGCATGTGGTTTTAATGTTATGGCCAAGTGGTGTGATCTCCACTGACAGAGTCAACATGCTGATAATAAGCAAATATGTGGGTTAGCATACCGCAGCGCAGTTTATCATGCTAGCATGATTAGTTGATTTAACTAACTAGCACTTAACTTTACTAAACTGATTATTTCACAATACATGATAAATCTTAAATAAATGACAAAAGATGTTGAAAATGTTTAATTTTGGCCTTGACGCTGTTGCTATAGGAATATAAGTATCAAAAATAGCAAAAAAAATAAAAAGGAATTCACAAACACTGAATAATTTGCAAAATTATATAAATTACGACGCTTTGGTACCAGACCTACATCAGGAAAAAAAGATGAAAGAAAAACCCTGATGCGACTGAAAAGTCGGGGATATTATAGAATCCACTGCAGACCCTTCATGTTAACCCGATAACTCAAAAAACCATGTCATCGATCATTCACGTTTTCATACCACCGTAGACCTTAGTGCGAGGAAGAACTGGAGTGATTTTGGGTAAAGTCGGTTGTGCATTTTCCGACTCTTTAGTTCCGAAAGTTTTCCGACCGTAATTTCTCAACCGATTTTTATCCAAATTTGGTGCATATGAATCGATTCGCAGATTCAATCTTGCATACATTATGTTCTACTTAAAGGTCATATTTTACTCATTATGGGGTGTATTTTTTACGAAAACACCCCCAATTTTTTCCCAGATTGGTGCCTTTGATATCGACTCACGGAGATCAATCATGAATAAATCCGATTTTACTCTTATAGGTCACACTTTGCTCACTAAGTTAGCAAAAAAACGTTGTTTTTCTTTTACAAAAATGAACTGTGGACATAGCTTCAAATTAATTTGAAGAGTTCGATCAGGGCGATTGGGGACTTTCTTGCGATATACCCTGTTTTTTTTGGGGAATGACATCATGGGACTAGTTTTGCAAGTTAGTGTGATGGAATACCTTTTTTGCAAGTCTTCTGCTTTTAACATTAACATTAATCGAAATGATGTTGAAGCTAACGTTAGCACTTTATTCCAAACAACAGTCCCAACATTAGCTAACATTAATAATCTGAACACCGCTTGGATTGATGAACTAACGTTGCAGCCGGCTGTTATGGTTTTAACATTTTTTTTCTCCCCCCATAAGGTTCCTATGAAGATGATGATGATGCCAGAATACACAACAGCCGTCTACAAAACACAGAAACCGACGAGGAACAGCTGAAGCATCGGAGCATTTAGGCGAACGTCACACACCTGCTCTGACTGAACGTGTTGGACCGTGTTAGATCACATCTCACGCTGCTTTTGACCTCAAATCCTCCATCAATCTGAGCCGTTTCCTATTATTTTGAACATGAATTTATTTGGGTTAGTTATCAAAAGAGTGGAAGAGTTTAAAGAGAAGCTTAAGGATAGAGCAGGACCAAAAGGAAAAGCCATTGTGTGCTGGACTGCTGGTGGCACATGAGTTTGATCTGTCTCTCAGCACCAACCCTGTAGCCTATAATGTCCTCCACCAAAGCCCTTTCTTGTTCTCTTCTCCCAGGCTGTTCCAGCCACAGCTGGAGAGGTTACCCTCATTATCACGCAGAAATAAACTTTTACTCCCCCCTGAGCCTTGAGATTGAACCCTGGAGTTGAAAGGAGAGAAGATGAGGCTTCTGCTTTTTGAGCTTTAAAGATAAATGAGCAAAAAAATGGCGTCGATTTCACTATTTCACGGGATGTTGTTGCTCTCTGGCCGAGTTCCATCGTAGCTTTTAGGAAAAATGACGCTCTTATTTATAGAGTTTGTTCATGTCGTTTTTGAATCTTGTGATTTCTTACTTTGATAGGACAACAAAGCTGCTCATAAGTCACTTTTTAAAAGTCTGAGTCATGTCTCAAGTCTTTATTTACAGGCCTTATTTAAAATATTCCCTTTAGGCCTAGAACTTGGACCCAAATGCAGACACACGGGGTAAAGCAGTATAGGGGGTGTTGCATCGGTCAGCAGTGGTGAAGAGAGAAGTGAATTCTAACCCTCACCTATGATCATGAGCTCTGGGGAGGGACCAAAGGAAGGAGGCCACAAGTACAATCAGCTGATGCTACAGAGAGCTTGAACATCTGAAGCTGGTCTGATTGGGATTCAATCAGGACGCCTAGCTTTGGAGGTTTACCAGGTACGTCCAACTCGGAGGGAACCCAAATTCTCAAAATGACATATCGGATCCCACCTGGGAACGCCTCGGGATCACCCAGGATGCACCAGTGAAGGCTACCGAGGGATGGATGTTTTGGAATAACCTGCATGGCCTGCTGTCAACGCGACCCGAGTCCCTTTAAATTCATTCAAGAAAATGGAAAAGGAGGAACGCTCTAATTGTGACTCAATCAACCCCCGGAAGCATCCGGACGCCCAGAACGCTTCATCAACCAACGATTCCCCTTAAAATCCACTCATAAGCCGTTGAGATCGAAACAACGACCCTAAAGCCACGCCACTGGCTCGTCATGACATTCACTGTATCACATTCATGCGGTAACTCCCAGTCTGCTACTGTAATCGCATTACATCCTCCTACCACAAATGCTCACCCGGCAGCGGGTGATAGAGACGGATGTAATCACAGGCTGGAATCAGAGGCACTTTGAGGACCACTTTACATAATCCAGCGCAGCTTGTTCTGGTCTGATGGGATGTGCATACTTCCAGATAGTTTCCGCACTTTGGCTTAATCTTCTTCCACCGTGTGGTGTCAGAAATGAATCCCACCGTATCTTCAGATCACGAACGTGTCGCTTTACTTCGTGGCACCGAAACAACAACAGAGGCGCCGCGGCAACGAAACAAGTGAGATGAGTGCGATCGGGATCAATTAAGCTTCGTACTCGACGTGGCGTGGCTCAAAGACACTCAGTAGATAAAGAAATGCAGCGACGATGGCGCGCATGCAAGCTGAGGCAAACTGTGTTTGTGTGTGTGTGTGTGTGTGTATGTGTGTGTGTCTGCGTTTGTGTGGGAAAGTCAGTATCGTCGCATTTCTTAGCTTCTTTTAACAACACCATTAGTCCCAGATAGCTTCTGCCTGGTGGACCCTAGATTCTCAAAAAAACCAGTGACCCCGCCCTTGACCTTTGCCCCCGACTCCTCTCCACGGCAACCCCCCGCTCCCCCCCACCCCCAAAAGAGGAGAAGTGGCCACTCTCCCAGCGCCTCGGAGGAAGCTAGGGTTACTGGAGCATGTGGCTTCATTAACAAATATCTGTCTGTTTGCTGCAGTAATGAGCAGGGCAGCAATTTAAAGGAGAGAGAACAGCCGCCTGGAATGCAATCTAGCGGGACCGGCTGCCGGTGTCAATCAAAAGTCGAGGTTCACCAGCAGGGCATCTCCAGTCTACCTGCCTCCATCACCACTGATACACATACATATATAGTCATGATGAGATGCTCCACACAAACCACAGCGAGATAATCCCCCTCACAGACGAATGAGTTCTTAGACTGACACTGTGGGGCTCTTCTTCCCCCTACTGGCCAGATATGGTATCAACAGGATTTTTTAGTATAACCTAGTTAGAGCTTTTCGGGAAAATACTTTTTCTCACTATTTACACTCTGATGAAAGAGGATATAATCATTTTTATTACGCAGAAAGTCCCCCTGTGAAGACCCTCAGAATTATTTTATTGGCTTTTAAGACAGCAGCATTATGTCGTTTGTTTAACAACAATAATTTACATCGATTTAAAAACCCTGGAATCAAACAGATATTAGTGAATTAATATATATATATTCAATTTTTGTGCCCTATAAATGTTTCCTGTATTTTAAAAATGATTTAAAATGAGTCCATGAATCCTAATGGAAAGTGAATAGTAATAGTAATAATAATGATAATAATAATAATGATAGTAATAGAAAATATTTGTTCTGTTATTGTTAATATTACTGTTATTATAATTATTTTTATTATCATTATTATTATTATTATTATTATTATTATTATTATTATTATTATTATTATTATTATACATCTGTTCTATATTTGCTTACCCTCTCATGTTTTCTACAGTCTGACATTGTGGATGATGATGTTTCTAGAACTTTTTATATAGTCTTTCTTGAAGAAATGTAATGTTTTAAATATAATGTTAAAAACTAAATATTAACTTTTGTGTGTTGGTATAGTATGCTTCTTTCTTTTTGTGTCGGTTTATATTAAATTATTTTCTGCTATCGTTGCTTTTTTGTTTGGAATTGAACTTTTAAATTAGAATCTGAAATATGAAAAGGGAGATAATAAGCTATAGAAGTTTTGAAAACCTTTTCACTTTAAAAAAACAAAAACAAAACAAAAAAGAGCATATTTTTAACGATGAAATGGGAAAATACCGATAATTATTATAATCATAAGAAAAAGAAGAAGAAGAACAATTATTATCATAATAATAATTATTATTATATTATCGTTATTATTATTATACCTGCGTAATGAATACTGAATAGACCATTTGTTTTCTTTTATGCATTCATCCATTTAACCTCTGGGGTTTGTATATGTAGAACTGTTGTCCTGAAAAACTCTTGAAGATCAGTGTTCTGCTTTGCATTCGTGCCGCATCGGACGAATCAAACCTCTCGTACTCACCGTATGTTTGAGTCAGGCTGTTGCTGCGCGGCGCTTTAGCACAAACACGTGACATCCGACACAAACATTAGAAACGACGGGGCATCAGAGGTGACCCTGGGGCGCGTTCTGGAACAGCTGGACTCCATGTAGGACTCTTATAATATTGCTGTTCTACAGTGAGGGGAAGTGTTTTTTCGCTGCGTCGGCTGAACTCTCGTCTCGGCACTGACAGACGGACGAGCAGACGGATGGACAAAGCTGATGGAAAGGCTGATGGAGCGCGGCGGCAGATGAACCATCGAGCCAAACTAACTCGGCTTTACAGATCCACCGAGGCGTGCTGGTGCTGATCTGGACTCCTGCTAGCTCGTGTCTGCAGGCACATGCATCAAGGTGTGGCGATTTTGTGCATTTGTGCATCCTAAATAAACATGCACACTTATCGTACCTGTGTGTTTCTGTTATCTGTTCGAGGTTTTGTTAAGTTCCAGGGAAGGCAGCGTCCTCACAGAGCCGTGGAGCTGCAGCGACGGTGGCGGCGGCGGCCTTTGCAGGATGAGCGCAAACAGCTCAGGGCAAAAGTGCCTCGATGGGGCAAACAGAGAGCAGCTGTGAACGAGGACTGTGACTCATAGCGCTCACAGCGGCGCTAACGCTACGTAAAGCCTCATCTTTCTGGGTTCCTGTGGTTTATTTAACAGAACAACTTGGCTTCTAAGGAACTCGGTGCTGTGTTCTCAGAATTTGATGTTAACAGATTAAAGGTTTAGAAGCATATTTGCCATTAAAAGTATCATTTCACAGTTTGTCTCATCAGTCGGTTTACTTCTAGCCCGTTAAAAACAGCGTAACACCCGTTAAGATGCCAGTTTGTGTCGGTGTGTTGTTAGTTTAATTCACTTAAATGTCCTTAAAGTTGAGATAATATCTAGTCTATATTGCTTATTCAAAAAAACGTGCCTGAACCTGTTTATAATTCACTCAGTGGCAGCATCTATATGCTAAAGACTAAGGGGCCAAGGGTGGAGCCCTGGGGTGGCACCACAAACCAAAAAAAAAAGAAAGTCTAATAAGGATCAAAAACTTAAAAAAAAACATGCTTTACCAAGTGTTGAGTACATTCCGGGGTATAAACCATGTATATATTTTGTCAAGGTTGTATATACGAGCGTTAAACACGGCTAACAAACAGAAAAAATACACACATCTGTGTGCGATTAAAAGAAATATACATCCTCCATACAAAGCCAGAAAACTATTCAAAGTAGAATTTGCGGTGGTGTTTTGTTTATAGTCGACACAAGAGTTTGTGATGAACACTACTTTGGACGTATTGTGAAGATTATGAAGTAAATGAATCTAATAACCCTTTAATGTCTTTACTTTGAACAAAAACGTATGGGAAAATATTTACTTTGCACGCTCGATGTTTTTATTATTTTGATATCCTAGTTTAAATATACCATCAAATGACAAATGCTTTGGCCGAGCATGTTTCCGAAAGTAAAAAAATAAATAAATAAAATCAGCCGTAACGTATAAAATAATTCATTCATTCAGTCATTACCCGTTACCGCTTATCCTGTTCAGGGTCAGGGGGGTGGAGCCTATCACATCATATCTGCCTCATCATCTCTCTCTGCCTCATCATCTCTCTCTGCCTCATCATCTCTCTCTGCCTCATCATCTCTCTCTGGCTCTTCATCTCTGTTTCTACACGGAGTCACAGTCAGAGCCGCTATAAATAACCTTCAATGCAAAACTATAATCCAAGCTCAAGAATAGACCCATTTGTACATAACATGACATAAAAAAACATTCAGGACATATTTTCATGAAATTTTATCCTAGAGGTGATTCGATTTAAGTGACGTTTCGTGTTTCGCGGCATTTCAAATGAAATAAAATACAATATAATCCATTAGGAGTGGTGAAGTCACGATGTGGCTATTGCTTTCTTTGTTCCTTTGATCTTCTTTTTGGGCGTGGAGCCGGGGACACAGTTTCAAGAGTTCCTTTGATCCTTTGATGTTCCTTTTCGGGGCGAAGCTGGGGGTTTGGTGGGCCGAACAGAGACGCTGAAGTGGAAGGCCTAGGAGACCAGCGGCTGCAGAGTATTTGAGAGATACTCAGAGTTTTTGTTAGGTGTTGTCGGTATATTTGGAGGCTGACAATAACTCAGACATTTATTTGAGGAGATCTGCATGACTTTGGGTACCGTCATGCCTTGGCGGAGGTTCGGGCTCTCCCACTGCTTTTTCTACTCCTTTGATAAATGAAACAGCTTTAGACGCCTGTGATTTAACTGCTAATGGCGCCACTCTGACAAAGCTACACCGAGAATATTAATGCTTTTGAACGCATGAATGCTCTGCACTGTGAATGATGCACTCGTAATGTGTTTGTTTTAACGGTCCTGGTTCCTGCGCTCCAACCGGGGCAACATTAAACCACATGAGTTATTCGTGTCCTTTAAAACAATTGTCCTGCGGCTGGTCAGACCTGGACTCCCAGACACATGAAATGGATCATCCGGGAACATGGAGGACAGCTTATTGGGCTGCAGCTCACAGATGAATGGCTGAAGTCACATTAGGATACGGACTCAACATCAATCCTGCGGGGGTGAGTCACCGGCCGCAGCCCGGCCAAATAAAACCACATATTTCATCTCACAATGTGAAACATGCTTGCAGCCATAAACACGCCTCACGGCGCGGCGGGCTGCAGCCTGAAAAATGATTTTTCACCCCTCTCTCTCACCTCCGGAGCGTTTATTTACGTAGATTGGACAGAGTGGCGTGTAATTATTTCCCCGCCGCAAATGTCCTCTTTTATTTATTCTCCTTTTCCTTTCCTCGAATATTATCCCGGGATCAGAGCAAGCAAACATCTATCTTTAGCCGCAGCCCGGCCACTTTCGCTCCTATCTGATTACAGGTTTTTAATTATTTGAAAGTCGCGCTGCCCCCGGGGGCCGCCTGTAGTAGTGCGAGCGCGTATCTCCGCTATTAATTACAGCGCTCAGATCTAAATTTGGTCTATATGGGATTTAATGAGGTCGTGTGTGAGTCTAAGCTTGTGCCTCTTGTTGGTGGGTTTCTTTTCCCATTAAAGTGTGTTTCAGCCGGTCGTGTCGTTCCCTAAATGTGTGTGTGTGCTCCTATGTTCTCCCCCCCCCCCGTTACCTTAAATAAGAACGGTTCCAATGAGCTGTTTGTTGGCTCAAGGGTTCTGCAGCGGTAATGATGCATGGAGAATGATGTTGGCTGACCCGGAGCCCGGGAGGCCGCCTCGGCCTTTCTGATGTTGCGTTTAACTCTTGGACACCGCCAAGGAAACTTGTGTGTGTGTGTGTTAACGTGTGTGTTTGACAAAAAAAATGATGATTTTTTTTCAATCCTCACATATAAAAATGTCCTTAAAACTGGTTGACTATCTTTCATGCATGAATCCAGACTGGTTTAATCCAGCTGGTTGGATTAAAGTTGTTTAAATATGCGTTAGAGGCGCCTCAATGGAGTGAGAACATTCTGCTGCTGCGGCGGCATCAGAGGATTTCAACAAACTTACAACTTTTACAGAGCAGTGAAGTTTTAAAACACAGAAGGATGACAAGATTCTATCCAGCTATTTCATTTATTTTGTAGTTGGCTGTCTGTCGGTCTAAATTTAACCCTTTAATGTCCTGCTCCGCTGTTTGGTTGAGTATATTATGACGCAGTGGCAGCTTGGAGATGCTAAACCCTCAGGCACACCTCAGGTCAAAGGTTCCACAGAAGAGGAGGCTTTCTTTTTGGCATGTTAAAGCATGTGAGGACTTACTAAATGGAATTATTTAACTTTATACAACCAAAGCAATTCTTACCAAGGTCATTTAGATTTCTTTTAAAACACGCTTTCCCAGAAGGTTGAGCTCATGGAATTAAAATCGACTATTTCCATGAACGACAAAATATCATCATGAAATCATTTTGTAGGTCAGAAATGTATTTTACTGTCAAAAAAACATGCTTGATCAGAATGTGTCATTGTATATTATAAATGTATAGTGAGTAAATAGATAGACAGGAAAAGAACATGGCAAGAAATTATTTTTTCCAATTTTTTTGTCTTCACTCTGATTATTTTATGTTCTATTTTTTTACATCTCACTCAGCTTTTACTAAGATTAATCCATGTTTTTCCTTTTTACGCTGTTTTTTTTTTTTACTTAAATAGTTCATATTTTACTCACAAGGGGGAGCTTTTCTTTTTCTTTTTTAAGAAAAACACTTTTATAGATATGGCTTATTTTTAACCATGCTTCCGTTTTGCTCCAGATTTGGTAAGTATGAATCGACTGAAGAAGATCTATCGTGTATGAATCATATTGTACACTAAAAGTTCATATTTTACTCACTAGGGGGAGCTTTTCTTTTTCTTTTTTAAGAAAAATACTTTTTAGGATATGGCTTATTTTTAACCATGGTTCCGTTTTAGTCCAGATTTGGTAAGTATGAATCGACTGAAGGAGATCTATCGTGTATGAATCATATTTTACACTAAAAGTTCATATTTTACTCACTAGGGGGAGCTTTCTTTTTCTTTTTTAAGAAAAACACTTTTATGGATATGGCTTATTTCTAACCTATGGTCCGATTTCGTCCAGATTTGGTGAGTATGAATCGTCTCGAGGAGATCTATCTTGTCTATATCATTCTTTACTATAGTAGTTCATTTTTTACTCATTAGGGCATCCTTTTAAAAAAAACAACAGCACTGGCCATAACCTCACATTTGAACAACGCAGGGGATTGGGGACTTATTGGGGATAAACCCTTGCTGTCGGGGAGGACAGCATTGACCTAGTTATTAGTATACTTTTCTGTAATCTGTAAGTCCCAAGAAGTATTATAATACTACTGTCGAAAGTACTATTACAACAAAAAGTGTACTTACGACAAAAAGTGGAGGCCTACGTGTAAATTATACTAGATCTTCACTTAAAACATGAACTTGAGGTATACTTTATTTTGTAGGGGCAGAAAATGCACCTCGATGCTCTAAGGCTGGTTCGCATTCATTCATTTCACATTAGTGTCCAAGAATTTTATCTACAACATGATCTGGAGGCGTGTTTAGTCAACGCACAACCGGACTAATGAGAAAGCAACACGATGTATTCTCCTAACTTCGCTGACGAGACAAGCCCCGTCTCTCAGCAGCAACAACATCCCCATCAATGAAGCCGCCATTATCTCAGCAAAGGTGTGTGCGTGTGTGTGTGTGTGTGTGTGAGTGTGTGTGTGTTTGTGTGTGTAGGTGAGAGGACAGGGGAAATGGTCTGTGATGTTGTGGGACACACAGGTGTGTCGGAGTTGAAAGCATCAGGCATCCCGGGCCGCTGACACGGTGGTGAAATGTGGTCTTGTTTAGCACGGCGAAGGGTCTGATATTAGAGAGGGTGATGACAGTAACAGTTAGGAGGGCGAGCTACACTTCAGCTGAAACAAGAGGGGGGGAGAGAGAGAGGGAGAGAGAGAGAGAGAGAGAGAGAGAGAGAGATGAATGGATATGACCACCTTAAATCAAAGCTCCCGTCGTCCTTTCATTAGAAGAATGTTCATTTGTGGAATAAGGTCATGTGACTTGGACTTGACGGGCGTGAGGATCGGTTTCATCTCCTTAATCTACCAAACAGAACCAGAGCCTCAAGTCCTCAGACCTCACGTGGATTATGAAAAACTGAAACGGAAAAGTTAAGACTAGAGCCCTGTATGAGTAAAATAATTATTGATAATCGTAATAATAATAATTAGGGAAAGCCCCCAAGGTTTTGGAAAAATTCATGCAGATCTTTTCCATTGATTAGTTGTTAGTTAATGAGTTATTGCCGGCCTCTAAATCTACTGACAACTCCAACAAACTCTCTGAGTATCTCTTCTAGATATTCTGTAGCCGCTGGTCTCCTGCGCCTTCCACTTAAGCGTCTCTGTTCAGCCCGCTGAGCCCTCTGCTTCATCCCCAAAGAACTTCAAAGGAATCAAAGGAACTCATGAAACTGAGCAACAAGCTCCACCCCCAAAAGGAAAAACATCAAAGGAACAAAGGCAGAAATAGCAACATTGTAACTACTACTCCACTATTCCAAACGGCTTATTTTTCAATTTTATTCCATTTTAAATGCTACGAAAAAAGTAAAGTCACCAAAATTGAATCATCTTCCGGAGATGCCAAAACTTACTTCAGGGTAAAATTTCCTACAAATACGATATTTAGTTTGTCCTTAATCCTGCTCACTAACAAACAAACAAACATTCATTTCAGTTTTGGACTGGATCTGTTTAAAGGGAAAGAATCAGCATTTATATATTTTATTTTAATTGGACTTTGGAAGTTGGGCTTTTCTGACGGTTTTTGTCAATTAAATACTTAAAGGATTCCCAAGAACCTGAATGGAAAGATTAGGGGAAGATCTGATGAAGCTTTGGAGCTAAACCCTCACAGAGCGAGAAACTGTTTTGCTAGAATAACAATCGAACACAAAACCGAGGTGATTCCAGATTCTGGGATTCGGTTCTCATGGTCAAGGAGATACGGAGTGGATGCAGACGCTGAATGTTCTGTAATCACCAAACCTCCCTCCCCCACTCTGTATGAGGACGCATGAAGAGAGATGGACGGAGGAGGTGAGGAGGAGGTGAGGAGGAGGCATCAGTGCAGCTCGGAGACCACAAGTCATGGCTGTGGCAAAGAAACCAACTCTATGTTTAACTAGAAAAAGCACTCCAACAAATTCTCTGCGTATGACTCAAATACTGTACTTGGTTGCCTCCTGCTCTTTCCACTTCAGCGTCTCTGTTCAGCCCACTGAGTCCCCATCTCCACCCGCATAGGAGCATCAAAGAAATCAAAAGAACTATAGAAGAGGAGATAAGTATAAACACTATAAACATCGCTAAAAACACTATAAACATCACTATAAACATCACTATAAATGCTATAAATAGATTTTAATGCAATGAAAATCACTATAAACACTATAAACATCACCAAAAACACTATAAAACACTAAACTCTATAAACATCACCATAAACTCTATAAACACTATAAAAATCAATATAAACACTATAAACCTCCCTATAAACATTATATGCATCACTATAAACACTATAAACATCACTATAAACACAATAAACATCACCATAAACACTATAAACATCA